>APFE031235884.1:0-53931 GCA_000404065.3 Pinus taeda | reverse complement strand
AAAAATTGGTTTTATTAGCATTTTTTAAAAAGTTTGAAAATTGACCCTAAAAAAAAAAACGTTATTCCAGTAGCATCACTTTCGTTTTGAAGCTATATTTTGCACGAAAATTTCGTAGTAAATTTCGTAGTTACCGCCATTTTTAAAACTTCAAAATTGGCACCTAAAAAAAAACATCGTTCCAGTATACACACTTTTCATTTTTAGCACTGTTTTTGATGTTTTTTTGGGGTTTTTGGGCCAGAGTTCCCGTTTTGAGTTTATAGTTCCCGTTTCAAAGATTACATTGTTAGTACGTAGGTGCCGACCTACTGAAATGCTCCAACCTTTACTCATTTTCCAGCTACTACTGGAAGGGAGCTACCACCCCCTTAGCTCTTGTACTAACTGATGTACTAGTACGTAGGTGTCGACCTACAAAAGGCAACAAACTTCTCTTTCTTCCTTCAGGTACCACGTTTCATAAATTTTCAGACTGGATACTTCTGAAGCACAACACCATAATCTAAAGGCCGCGTTTCATCCAATTTTCATGCTGGACCCATCAATATCATAGAAGCACACAATCAATCAACACTAGCATCATCAATCTCTGAATCACCCAATACTGAATCACTGAAAACCTGTCAACAAACTGTAGTGACCAGAACACATAGCAGAACACAAAACTCTGCAACAACGTTCAGATCTAACTGTATCATCAAAGATCATGCATCAGAGTGCATACGCTACTTGGAAGTGCCGAACCAACGTATATATCATTAATTACGTATTCATAACTTCGCTGTACTTCCTTACGTCAGACATACCCAGATCATTACATATACAAAGATAATACGTATGTTAGATCTAGTTCATCAGATCACAAAAAGATAAGTCATTATGATCCTTATCCATTATAGATCTCATCCATCAATACTGAAGCTAAACAAAATCAACCAATATGACTATGCAGAATACTAACTCTAGTAAACAGTCATCAGGACTCATCAACAACCAGAAACACTTGTTACTTCAAACATCAAATAGATCTACAATCAATCATCTTCCTTGTACAAATACTGAATCAATAATTACTCAACACACAACAACTAGACACCAATTCAGAACCCTGAACACTGCAGTAATAGACAAAAGCAGCTAAAACATATTTCAAGAAAAGTCCGCAACTTCACCGAGAGAAACCTGCGGGTATTCGCACCTCCGCTGTGTCGAGCCTGTGGAACTCCACAACTGCGCTATGTCTAGCTTGCGATTCTCCGCACTTGCACTGTGTCTAGCCTGCGCACCTCCGCACCTGCGCTGTCTCTAGCTTGTGCACCTCCGCATCTGCGCTGTGTCTAGCCTGTGGACCTCCAGGTATAGATAATTTATTAGTCTTAAATTATTCCCAGACTATCAGATTTTATAGATCTGATCATGCGCCAAAGAGATCTCAACCCATTAGTAGATCCGTCTTGTAATACTCAGGTTTCTCCTTGATTCGGATCCAGCTATAACTCACCAACCGATCACTAGTATTTCAGATCTTACTCTTCTTAAGATATTCAACACATCTGTGTTCAACCAAATGATCTCCTTTCCTTTTTATAGACTAGGCCTTTCTCAAACCATGGTCCAAAACCATAGAGACCCAATACTAGGGACTCAAAACTTGGGTTCAACACTTTAGATGCAAAACCACAAACCAAAACCATAGGATCAAAAATGTCGGACTAAATATCATGTACCAACCATAAGATTTCCCACGTGCACGTGTTTTTCTCTGCATGAAAGTGCGTGTACTTTATGTCCACACTTTTTGTTCAAAACACCTGCGAACATGTCCGCACCTTTTGATCGGCGCTCCTGCGGAACTTGCCGAAGTCCGCAGCTTGGTGAACAGGAACTTGTGGGTATCTTATTTTCTACTATTTTTGTAGTCTGATCATGAACTCTTTGCTACTGACCTGCTGCACTATGATCTGTCATCTGTGTGAGCTGCCATCAAGGACAATACTTGTATCATAATGCCAACACATGGCATTGAAATACAAGAGCATAAGCATAACACAAGTATAGGAAAACATGATGCTTTTTGTATTAATAAATAAAGGAGAGAGTTACAACCACATATCAAAGCTGACTTTGTAGATGTCTCTCCAAATGACTTGTCCTTGCTTGTCACAAAGAAAACCTTCACACTCAAACCTAATGAAAATGGATGATGATTCCTTAATCTCAAAGCAATAACTTGAGGGCACTAGCAATCTCCAAAATCCAATCGAGTAATCTCCAAAAGGAAACCTAGTAACCTCCAAAATCCAACCTAGTAATCTCTAAAATCCAAACTAGAGTCCACGAGAGGCAGTAAATTTATAGGGTAAACATGGTAGTTTAGGATTTACCAATCTAGGCTTGAGATACACTTAAGAGGGAGGATAATCTCAAGGGATAAGATATTTTACCGCCAGAGTAGGATCATATCGGAATTCGAGATCTGTATCCATGGTAAATGGTTAAAACCACCTCAGAAGCTTTTGGAAGAAGAAGTTTCAAAACTATTTTTTAATATTCTCGAATTTCTAGAATCTACACACCTGCTAAATGGAGCGACCTTCACTGGTCAGTGCTAACGCTCAAGTATGCAACTTGCACCCAACACTGGTAGACAAGAAGACAGAGTGTGTTGGCCCTAAAAAGATGGTTTTTTAGCAGATATACCCAAAAACTGAAACTTTTTGGAGAAATGATGCTTAGGGCTTTACAGATGGATTATGACAAAGTGTTCATGGATATTTATTGATCCGGTTTGCATGCCTTTTGGGTTGATGTGACAAAATGGCCTATAACAACTGCTCTAATCCATTATCTAACATGGTATCAAAGCTAAGGATAAAGGCATTGACAACTGGAAGATCACAATTTTTTGGAGGCAAAAGGGTTTTTAGTCTAGCAAAAAGGGATTGGTTACATTAGTCTCCAATATTGAGCCATCTATAGGTAAAGACGAGAAAGAAAAAGGTAAAATTTTTAATAGGAAAAATCTATGAAAAGTAGGCCAAAGTCCTGTACAATATTGTGCATGAGACCAAGGGTTTTATAGATTCTAAAAGGTTCATTTCATGCATCATTCTCATCATTTCAGGAGATCCGAAAAGCAAGGTAATAAGGTCAAGAGTTCTAAAATATTAAAGAGGTCAAATATCACTCTTGAAGTAGTCCAATAAGAGGCCTAGCGTAGGTCATAGGTTCTAAAAAAACAAGCACTGTAATCTTGTGTTTGGAAGGCCTATAGTGGAATAAAAGAGTCCTTTAAGCCAACTAAAGGGTCACCTTGAAGAGGATGGAAGACTGGAGTTGGTAGAAGGATCCTAGCCATCTTTTGGAATGTTTTTATAGTGAGTATGAACCTCCAAAAGTTCATGTGTTATAGAAGCAATCATCTCTTTTATCGAAGAAGTCACATAGGAAGCTCATCCAAAGTGCAACACATCACTAAGCCACCATTCCTAGAGGCCTAGCAAGGGAGAGAAGTTCTTTTGGGTATGTTCTCATAAATGTCTAGGTTGAGTTGGTGAAAAAGTAACCAACATGGAAGAAATGCTATTCTGGGCAGATCTATGGCAACTAAAAGAAGTAGGTCAATAGGTAAAAATATCTATGAAGATAAGGTCGATCTCTTGTGGTGATTGCTGGGAGGGTCGAATAAGCCTAAACAAGGCGCTGGAGGCATCTTCCAGGGCAGTGAGTTGCATATGCTTGTAAAGAAAAGGAGTCCACTGATTTCTAAAGGAGGTTTGTCCATAGATGGAGGGATGACGTGGGAAATTAGTGTGTCCTAAATAGTGATGAAGACTTCAAAAGGTATGCACAAAATTTTGTAAGGTATGTATAATTGTTTTATGCTTTTCTAGCTAAATATGAATAAAGGGCCTACATGCATTAGGGTTTTACTACATAAGAATATAGGGTTTGTGGATTTGACTTTGTTGAAGGATTTTGGTATCTATGGATTGCAAACCCTAGATGGAACTTAGAATATAAAACCCTAGTGAAAAAAACCCTAACCCTAACTGGTTTGTTCCCTCATAGAAGCCCTAGCTTTTGTTATCTAGGGTTTATAAGAAAAATCTAGGATTTGGTAAACCTTAGTGAGGGAGGAGTTGGATTAAATATAGGGTATGGCATCAAAACCCTAGGGTTTTATGTTTCGAAGAGAAATATCAAGGAATTTAGGGTTTGTACTTAAGAACCCTAAGAGTTTATCCTTTGAGAAAACCATGGAAACCCTAAATTGGCAGGATAGACATCATGCTCTTGTATTTGTATATTTTGATTAGTTGTACTTGTTAGTATATTAGGTATGTAATGAAGGAAGCAAAATGTTAAGTATGGCTAAGAAAAACAATGCTTACGCTTCTTAATGATGAGCACGATGTAACAAGGGAATAAGAAGGACCCTGAAGGAATTAATGCTATCAAGTTCATTAAATGAGTAAGCATGTATCATTGTATTTCTTGATTAAATATGGCATCATAGATATAAGCATGTGGTAGTAACATATTTAGAGTCTATTTGATTTAATTTCCTTGTAAGAATAATCTAGTCTTTCAAGAATGAGAAGTTTGGGACCATTGTGCATAATGTTCATCCATAATTTGTTTAACATTATTTTGGAGGCAATCATTTTGCTAAGGTGGATCCTCAAGTTCCTATAAGAACCATCATTTTGGAGGTTCTTGGAAAAGGCATTATGACAATAATTAATACATATTCCATATTATATGGAAACAATACTCTTGAAAGGATGAAGGAATGAAGTTGGTCATGTTGTAGGCTTATTAAAGGATATGAAAGATTAAGAATGCATAAAGTAACTTTTGGGTAGGATTCATATAATCCTCTAAGAATATTTGGTCATAAGTTATGCATAGAGAATATTTTGTTATATGATGCCAAAGATGATGAATTTTGACTTACTCTAGAATGAATAAAATACTAAGCCTTTCTTGTTAGAATCAACATCTAGTATAATCTTTGAAAGAAAATGGTAACTTGGTAATCAAGTTAGATCCTTAGGTACTATGATGCATGAAGGAATATTTGTATGGAGATGGACCGTGAGGATGTTGATGTATGAACGAGAAGGTCACTATGATGAGGCAATTCTATTTATAATTTTTGTTGGTTATCTAGTTAACATATTGTTTTTCTACATGGAAAGATGTTGCAAAAATACATGGTGACAATTGAGGCAATTTCAACTAGATGAAGAATGTTGAGGGAAGATAGATATCTGATACCTAGCAACTATGAATTCAAGATGTTCGCATCTTGGGATTGAAAGGTAACATAGCATGAAGATAACCTGAGGGTTAAAGGAGATCACTTTCATAAGGAAGCTATGATCAACTTGAAGTTTAGAAAGGCTCAATGCAATGCCTTCATCTATGATGAGAGTGATGAGCAAGAAAGATGACCTGGATCCTATCACAAGATTGAAGAGTGAATATGGCTCCATGATACCTCAGAAGGAAGTAGGTTCGATACGATGAGATGCGGAAAAAAGAGGAAGCCATGCAGTTATGAAAAAATAGTAGCTCACATTCTTATGAAGACAAACTAGAAATCTTGTGGATGTGACTTCCCAATTAGTAAGGAAGTCAATAATCTCCTCTAAATTTTAGGTGGAGTAAAGGAGTCTTCTTGAATACGAGCAAGAATCTATTCTCATGTTAAAAGGAGAATAGGGATATCCTCTCTGGTTGAGAGGAAGTAATGTTGGACATTACATGGGCATTCTTGTCTTCATATGTCATGCACTTGACCAGGACTAACAACTATAAATCTAAGTGAAGGCCTTGAAGAAATAATGGTGGAGTATTGGATAAGCATTTGTGGTTTCCTTGAGGATAGAACATCCAAGAAAGGAAAGGAACTGCCACTCTTTGAGGATAGGACAGGTGTCCAATATAAGATTGGTCAAAGATGACCAATATTCTTTGAGAATTCAGGATTGGAAATCTAGGATACAAATAGTCCTAAAAGAACATACCCCTTGGACATCCGGATGCCAGGTATGTGCCTTGTAAAGGTAGTGCAGTATCACACCTAAAGCTTCCCAAAATAATTCTCTCGAATGAAGTAGTGCTTGTCTAGTTAGGCCTAAAAAACAATGTTGGCTGATCATAATGTTGATTCTTACATATGTATTATAAATCCAACTCTTCTTATGATAAATTTTCAAAGGGAGTATTGTCCTTGTACCATTTGGATAATTATGAATACCTCCCTAGTTAAGAGGGAGTGTTGGAAAATGTAAGTAGTTTCGGCCTTCATAACTTTTATTTGACTCATTCATGATGCAAATTTTATGTGTCTATCAAAATAAGAAAGAAAAATATGTAAATAACAAAAGAAAATTGTTTTGGAGCATGGGTTTCATGCTCAAGTTATTTGTCATTAGGCCCCTTAAGGTTTACAGGATTCAAAGAGTCATTGTCACATCGTGAAAGAACCATTTAGGCACTCGAATCAAGAGAATAAAATTAATTTTGTATATAAAAGAGTCTAGAAGACTCCCAAGAATCAAGTATGCATGTGTAGCTCAAGTCAGCCTTGTGAGGGCCATTCAAGCGCTAAGAAAGGCTATATAAAGATGTAGGTTCATGCCATTAGAACACACATTAAGAATTCAAGTCTTGTATTTATTTTGCAATCGATAGAAGGCATGAAAAAGTGGACCAATAAGGCTAGAAGAGCCTAGTCAAGAAGGAAGAATCCCTAGAAAATGTTCAAAGGTCTGAAATTCTAATTGGATGACTCACACGTGAAAAAATTATAGGGTTTCTAGGGTTCAAAGTTGCAAGAAGATGTTTTGGGTGGCTGGCTTGGTTCATGGTGGCAGTCATGGTCTAGGGTTGGGTCTTGGAAGTCTCTTTTGAAGTTGATTATATAAGAAGATAATTTATTTAAGGGTTTTCCCATTAGAGGGTTTTTTTCCCAGGCTTGGACCCTATATCTTGTTTCATTTTTGTATGGCTATGATCTTCATTTTTTTGGAATTTATTTTATAATAAGAACATAAGCATAATAAATAAACAAGCAGAACACAATATCACAAAATAACTGTCATGAATGGAAAAGATGAATTAAATGTTTCCCTAATCCATTCTCCAACATCTTAGCCCATTGTTAGCTTTTAGTGCATGAAAGTGGTGGCCTTTCCCCCTTTGTAATTATATCATGAGATGTGGGGAATTGATAGACTAATCTTGAGCTAAAGGTTGTCTAGGATGTGAGCCTAAGAATGATTCATAATAATCCTATTAGTGTTATAAAATTAATATTTTTCCTTTGGGTCAAGGCACATAATCCACCCCTTAAAGGAGTTATTACACAAATCATTAGTAGATTTAATACCTCTTCTAAAAAGAGTAAAGGACGAGAACCAAGAGGATCTAGCCGAAGGTTTCCATTCAACCAAGATCAATAGGGATCATCATAGACTATGCCTATTTAAAAGACAACCTAGTTCTAAAAGAAGGCTCCTTCAGAGCTAACAAGGATTCCAACACCTCACAACCCTAAAAAATGTTATGCGAAACACACATGCTTACAAATTTGACCTTCGAGGCGAGGGGTGGTTAGCAATATGATTTCTAAGGAGAAGACTTCCTAGATCTTCTAGCTCAATGGCCATATTTTCTTAATGGGATATATTAGAAGGATTTTTTAGGTTTCTTTGTTCAACATCTTGAAGCGTTGACCTATTGTAGAGCACACATGCCTACAATATGGTCTTGATGATACTTGAGCCACTCATTTCTCGCGGGTAGAATGAAGATTCCAATTGGTTATGTGAAAATTGGGTTGCTTATTAGGCTTAGTGCATGTAAAATATAAAGAACTTTTCCAGGCAGTCATAGGTTTCCCTAAAAGGGGCCCAATAGGAAAAATAATATACACGAGGGGTTACCGACACTTTGATGGTTATCTAAAATTTAGTGGCAAAGACAAGGGGCATAATAATGACACACTTATCAATTTTTCACTCCACCTAGCTAGATAAACACCTCCCATAGATCCCAAGTGGATTCCTAAAATGTTAAGGGGATGAAGAGGAATTTAAGAAATTGTCTTGGTTGAATCTAGGAACAATCAAGGGACTTAGAAATGTATGTGGTGACCTTTGACTCTATATGTGGCATTGGGTTTTGGCCCATTGGATAGTAGAACCCCAGGGGAATAAATAAAGTTTCAATCGATCCATAATATCTTACAATAATCATTCATCCTTAATGAGATCCAACATTGAATTGGACATGAGGTAACCATTAAAAACTACCACTTCCTTAGTTTAGGAAGGGAAGTTTCCCAAATCTGGTCAAGGTATACCCTTGAATTAATCAAGTAGATAAGATATTTTTTCCATGACATATAGTGTAGGAACTAGGGGATAACCTCTCCAATTGGATGTAATTAGTTCACTATTTTCGTACATGCAACAAGTGCTAAAGATATAGGCTAAACCCTAAGTCTTTTAACATGGTGAAGATAAAGGGTCACTTAACTATGTCACAAGCCTTCCCAAAATTAATCTTGACAAACATAACACTTAACTTAGAAGGGTAAGCCTATTCCATGCCCCAACATACAATCATAAAATTATTGATAATGTATCATCCATGGAGGAAGCTTGTCTAATATGACCTTATAATCTTAGGTAAGATATGCTTTACTCCCAATGCCAAAGATTTAGACAAAATAAGTATTGGTTAAGGTAATATGTTACTAGTTCATGATAATCTCAAGATCCCTAGACTTGTGGATAAACCTAATGAGCTATTGGTTGGTGCCCACAATTGAAGAGAATTAGAAAAAGGTATACTCATACACACAAAAAATGTTAAGGGTGATAAAGTCCTAGGTGGCCTTGTATAATTCACAAGGAAACTATTAAGCCAAGGGGCTTATTATTCACCATTATATAAAGGATTTAGTGCAAGATCCTCCAAGGTTAATGCTGGGTCATAGGCACATGGATGTTCCACTAAAATCTTATAGGGTACAACACTAAGACAATTTTGAGTAGTTTACTACCACCCATGGGAGATACCTTATGAACAAATAACTAATGGTTGAGAATAGGTTATTTGTCAAACCTCAATAGTTTATGATAGTGGTTGAGAATAGGATACTTGTCTAATGTTAATGGTTTTAAGGGTAGATATATATTCCATGGCCTCTTGGTGACCAAATATTTGAAAGGGTTTGGATGGACTTGTCACCAAACTTAAGATAGTGGAACCATGCACATAGTTGAGCACATCTTACTTGATGGATGTCTTTTACCTACATGAGCTATAGAAGCTTTGTAACCTTGGATTTCTTCTCTTCATCATAGAGATCGTTTTGTAAATTTTCTATATGAAATTATAGTTATTTGCATGCACATAGTGTCAATCATGACAATTTTTGGCAATTTGTAGTTCATGGGCTCTTGGGAAAGCCACAATTTTGGATATAACATCCTCCCACCAAATGTTCTAGTAAAAAATTATATGTGGCTAGGGGAAGAGGTTCCATTCCATGTTGATGCAAGTGAGATAACCACAACTTTTGAGATGGAAGACTTTGAGCATGCAATAGGGTTGGGCCATGCAAGTCCTTTTGAATCCATAGAAAATAGAGACCATATAGCCTAATTACAAAAAGAGCAATTGAGACCTACATATGAATTTGGTATCCCACATTGAGTCTAGTAAGGAGGAATTATAATAAAATATTGAAGCCATATGTAACCTCTAGTTTATTCTCTCAATCCCTCATGAAAGGAAGTAGAGGTGTGGAACATGCTTCCCACATGTTGACAGTGCTGGACCCACCAACATGTCAGGGGATCTCCCTGGTAAGAAGTCCCAACTAGACCTCAGACCGTTTGGTGTAGGAGTCCTAGTAGTGGGTCATACGGTATCACCTTGACCGTGCTTTCGCATAGAGGCAAGTAAGATGTCCCTGTTGGTGGCAAGGGTGTAACATATGCAGTAAGTCAAGGAAGGTACATGAGTGATTCTAACACACAAAGGGTGAGGTGAGTGCGCCCCTTGGAAACCTATGAAAGTACAAAGTTAAGAAGGGAACACACAAGCTAAGATGCATCACAACATGTAAGGAAAGTGAGCTAGCAATCCAAAGTGATGGTTAAACCAGCAACACATTTTAGTAATATTCATACATACATATACAGAAAATAACTACACATGCATGCGTAAGGAAACATATACATATATCATTTAGAGTAAACAAGATAGCTGAAATACAATACGACATATGCATGAAACATGTTGGCTTTGTTATATTAAGAAGTGTAAGTTCCAGTCATACAATACATCCATGACCAACCACTAGTTCTGATAGCGGAATGTTACAGTCAATGTCACCTGCTCCTCCAAAGAGAGATACTAGCTCTGCACAGTGGAGAAGCCAAGGCTCATTACAATACTGTCCAAGCTTTCTCTAAGATACTCCTCTTAGAAGCTTGGCTGACCAAAAGCCTTTACAATGAGTTATGAGGGACTATTTATAGCAAAGGGTGGGTGGCCCTTGACATTCCCCTTTGTGACTGTTCATCTATCCTCATGACTCTTCATCTACTCTATGACTGTTACATCCAACTATCGACACTTAAACTTACACTTGACAAGACATCACATACAATATGCACATGTACCATGTGAGACAAAATAGGCTTGAGAAAGCCATGCAAGACATCGCTATGGCTTGGACAACTGTGGGAAGACCAACTCTTTGACATCTTCATGATTGTCGACAATAACAAAATGATGCCAAGCTCGATAGTCTGCAATGGTGTCCGTGTACTCTAAGGTGACATCTTTCTGGAAACGAACTCTTGCCTCCATAAAATCCGGGTACACTGCTCGAGCTCTTCTGTCCAACGCATCTGATAACATGCACATCATTGTATTGAGTGCGGATAGACCAGCGACATACTAATGCATGGTGTTTGCACTGATCACCAAGTCTGGGCTGGTGGCTATGCGCATCAACTCGTTAAAGTACGAGTCAAGCTCCAGTCGGACCTGTGCCCTTGTCTTTGCCTGAGTGAGTGTCCTGATAGATGAGATCATGTGTGCACGCACAACAACATCCATACTCTTGAATACCCATGCATGGGAAGCCTGTAGACTAGTGATGAGCTACCAGATATCTTCATAGTTCCGGATCTGACTCTAGATGTGTGCCTTCAGCTCGACCACTCTGGGCTTCATCATGTTGGGAAAGTGTAACGGGGCTCCCTTGTATCTCATTGTCCATGTTTGCATGTAATCAACGATGATATGCACACTTGACAAGATACATGCTCTCCTCGCACATCGCTGCTGCCAGTCGTTGAGATGGACATCTGCCTTATGCACGGTGCCAAACTTGGAATACAACCCGCATGACTGTGTCAAGGGACAATACTTCATCCAGTATTGTTTTCTTCAACTCTACTCGGGTGGATGCTATAACCAGTTCTCGTCCTTACTTGGCCGTATATAATTCCTTAGCCATTCGCTCGTTCTAAGCTATCAAGAAGCGAACACTCTGGCTAGTGGCTTCGGCATATGCTCTGGTAGCATCGGGCAATGCTGTTGGATGCTTGCGCACGTCAGATACGATTACTCATCCCTCAAATTGTGCAAGAGATGTGTGATCATTCAGAGTCAACACTCTATGAGATTGCATAACTCTATGTTGGGATTCATCGAATGAGATGTTGTGCATCTCTCCCTCTAGATTGTCTCTAAGGATTTCAGTGTCTCCTTGGTTGCTTGGGACTTGCTTTGCTTCCAGATCTAGTGAAGCTGGCGGGTCAACCTCTTGGTGGTGAGGAATGAGATCGATGTCTTGTTCTGACTCATGTTTCTCCATGTCTGTATCCATCTTCTTAAGTGCTTGTTCAATATGTTGAGAAAAGTCCTGCTCCTGTGACTTCTCACCCTGTCTGCTTGGTGCCAGTTGTTCGAATGAGTCGATTACTTGTACAGGCATAGTTTCATCTATTTGTACATGTTGCACCCCCTGCTATAACTGTTCCTGTTGCACTTCCTTCTCATGTCTGCCCAGTTCCTGTTCCTTCAAGCGTTGCTCCTTCAACTCATGCAACTCCTTCAACTCATGCAACAAATTCTTTGTTTCCTCTATTCTCCATTTTTCTTTCTGCCTTTACGCATTCCTCTTGTCGCGCTGTTGCCTCTTTGCCTCTATTGCCAAAGCTGCTTTCTGCACAAGTGGGTCTACTCGGAACTTGTAGCTTTGTTCCTCCTCCATGCTGGTGACAATCTTCCTCTTGCCTTTGTCACGCGTTGGTATGTTTACCTTTGTTGCTGCTAGTGCTGGTGCTCTCCTAGATGCTGCTTCACGCTACTTTGCTAACCATTCCACAACGATGCCGATCAGTTCATTGGGTCTGGAGAAGCTGTAACAATATCTCCATGGGTCCTCCTCCACCCAATGACATGCCCCGTGGATCCACTAAAACTGTATTCTTGTGTAATGATCCTTTACAAGACAATGCAGGTCATATAGGTTGTAACTTCGGGCGTCGAAAGGGTATTTCTTGATCTCCTCCGCTTCGACATCCACGTGCTTGAAATTCCATATCTCATATAACCTGATCCATAGTGGAAGAGCGGGTCAAGTTGCCTTCTTCTTCTGGTGCAGCCTAGATGTTAGTCCTGTCGAGATGTGGTACGATACTTCCTGCATGACGAGCTTGTCCAAGGCACACTTTGGCAAAACATGCGAAGGCTTATCCATGTTGTACATCCATATGAAGGTGTGAGACATTGAGGCATACTGATCAGCTATGTTGATTAGTGCCTCCATTGCTGCCTTCGACATGCAGGGTGGATCTTGTTCAAATATCATCTTGTACACCGGGGTGAAAAATTAATCGAACAACTGTGTGATAACTCCTCTGAAGCTGCATTCAGACAACATTCTACAATAAGTGCTCACAGAGGTCTCTGTCAATGTCCATGCCCACTTCAAGCCTGAGAACTCCTCATGGGCACAAATTGCATCCAAGATGTAAGTGGACATGTAGATTTTCACTTGCTGACCTTTCGGCGGATGTCGAGCTCTTGTTAAAATATTCAACTTCCTGCCAAACCAATTATACCTCCCTCTTTCTGGCTGAGGTGGGCAGACTTCTTTTGAATCAATATCGAATCCATCATATCATCAAGTGATAAACAAACTATCTCATGACTTCTTATATCAGTTTGTTGCCTTACCCGTCTGTATAGTGTATATTCTTCTTGGAAGTCATACCATATCTCAAACAATATTGATGTCATTTCATATTATCATAGTTGCCAAAACAATCAATGTTGCTCCACAATGTAAGATCCTTCAAGTTGTTATCTACTTCTAGATCCCTCTGAATTCATAATTACTTCCTTCTCTTTTATATTCTTCAAGAAACAATTACCAATCAAAAGTCTTTCCAATGACGCGTTCTTGTTTCATATGTCAAAATATCCTTCTAGAAAAGTCTTGACTTTATTTTCCAACTTTTGACCAAAATTTATCATGCTTTTTCTATCTGAATACGATTTTGAATCATGTTCTTCCTTCAACTCCCTTTGAAGGTACAAAAACTTCTTTTAAGGTAAGTGTACATCTTCCTTCCAAGCTATTATCAAGTTGCTTCTTTAATCTTCTTTGAAGATAATACCTATGGATGATGAGGTTCATTATTTTTGATGAGAAACACTTCATTTATGATTCCATGCTACTTCTAGACTATCTTCATACTTCTAAAGTACTTCAACACTACTTCCATGTTCTTCTAGTAGAATAGACTTCTACTACAGTCTTTTGATCTTGCATTCAACTGCTAAACTTTGGTAGTATCGCTAGGCTGGTACTTAAGACAAAATATCATGTTGGAAATGTCTTTGATTTTGCTATATATCTACTTCATTTTTAAGTCTTGTAGTCCATCAATGCTTCAAAATCTTCATGATGAAACTAATTGCTTCAATGATTATAGAATGCTTGTGACTGTGGAATTATGTGTAGACAACTTTTAGATGACTCAAACTCTTTTTTTTTTTGGTTAACTATTTGATGTGATGTATGCTTTCAATTATTTGTGATGAGATGCAATATGTAGACTATTTCACTACTTCTTCTAGATATTCATAGCTATTTTTCAAATCCTAAGATTTTTTTAAGTGTAACTATAACTGTTACTTTAGCTGTTATAAAAGTTTATTTTTTGCAAACCTGGTATTCATCCGATTCTTCAATAGTAAAGGTCCTTGTTGTCTTCAACCTTAAGTTTCTTCTTGGCTTCTTCTTCTTCTACAACACAAGCTCTACTTCTTTATTTCCTTTTGTTGTTCATTTTTTTCCTAGGATCCTTGGGACAATCTCTTTTATAGTGACCATATTCATTGCAACCAAAGCATTGTACTTTGGACATGTCTTGGTATCCATGTGGCTGATTGTTGTTGTTGTTGTTGTATTTTTTACAACGTTCAAATATTCCAAATATTTCAAATTTATTCTTTGATCTAGAAGAAAAGCTTGAGATTGTTCATTGTTGGGTTCGATGTCATCCTTGGCTTTCAATATTGTTTCTTCTAGAACACATAAATCCCACATTTCATCAAATGTTGGAGTATCTTTTCTTGAATAGATGTTGGTCACAAAACTACTCCAATCTTGAGATAAAGCATTGAGTATGTAATTAGTTAATTCAGAATCAGATATGACTTCTCCAAGCCCTTGAAGTTGATCTTTCACTTTCAAGATTTTCACAAGGTATGTAGCCAAATGCAACAACCTCTCATTGATTTCCTATGTAAATAAAAAAATAAAGACCAAGGTCATGTGACATGTATTCCAAGCTAAATGTTTAGCAAAACATAGCAACGGTGATCATTCGTGATTAATTAATGGCTATGAAAATTGGCAAAGGCATTGGAAAAGGAAAAGTGGCAATAATTGGCATTTTATTTATGAAATAAAGGAAAATAGGAGAAAAGGGAGATGAAAGGTCATAAATTTACATGAGAGGGAAATTGAAGAAAAAAGAAGAAAATAGAGGCCTCAATGATAAAAAGGATTATGAGGATCAATTCACAACCTTTTTCCAGTTTTTTCTTGGAGCTTTATTATATCCTCTCATTCTCTCATACTCTTGCACACTTACAGTTTTCTTGGAGAACTTTAGCATACCTTGGATTTGGAGCAAGAAGGAAAAGGAAAGTAGGAAAGTGCAAGGGAACAAGTGGATACACAACTATAGCTGGATTTCTTTGCAGGCAATAGGTTGCATGCACGATTTCCTTGATGCATGGTATATGCATGTGATTATTTGGTTATGTTCTATCATTGGCATGAAGGATTTCCTGGATTGACAATGGATTTAGCCTTGCCTTGCCATTTCCTAGATAACCATGGTGTTGTGGGTTTTCCATTTGATTGTTTTCTAGTTGGTGCTCATAATTTGTTATGGTTGTGGGTTGGAATAAACATTTTGGAAGCCCTAGAACAACTTGGGTTAAGCTAATAGTCCTAGAGCCTAGGTTGGACAAACACTCTGAAGTACTTGGTTGGTTGAGTTACTAGTCTTGGAGCCGGGTTGGACAAACGCTCTATAGCCCTAGAAGTTTGTGGGTTGAGTTACTAGTTCCTAGAGCCTTGGACAACTGGGTAGAGACTGATCCGGTTGGTTTTAGTGATGTATGATCGTGAGGTGGAATCACTGGTTGACGGTTGAGGTGGTTTGGCCTCTAGAATCCCTGATTTGGTTTTGTTTGGTTTATTCCGTGAGATCCCACATTCACACTTGGAATATGGCGTGGGGGTGATTGGATGAAAGAGAGATTTGGTTAAGCCCAATCTATGGTCGGGTGGTACGTGGAAGTCCCTTGGTTGGTAATTTTGTATGTTAAAAAGAACTCTTTTCATATTGTAGTATATGAGTACTTGTACTTTTCATTGTGTGGATTTCATGGTTGTTCTATCATGGTTATTATTCTGGTTAAATGTTGTTTATAAGTATGGTTCCATAATAGGTTCTAGCTATGGATCTTGATATGTTTTGTTTTGTTGATGAATGGTGGTTAATGAATGTGTGAGCCAATAAATGTTATTGCATCTATTATGAGAGAGAATTAGACCTTCTTTATGATTATCATATAAGTCTCAGATCCCTATGTTCAGATATGCATTGATGACCTGTAGATTACATGTTTACCATATGTTTGATGAAATGACTAGCATGGTTAGGCCTGGTTAGGTCAAGTATTTGATTAAGTTTAGTATGAATAGCTTTGTCCTGATGTTATTTATCATTCTGGAAAGTCTCACCGAGTTTTGGGCAGTGGTCCAGAGGCTAGCCTTAAATGGTGGCTCAGAATCTAGGACCGCAACCTTTGAACTAGAGAATTTTGGCTGCAATAACATGGATGCAATGTCGTGCATGCAGTTGCAGGCTTCCAACCACATGGTGGCCTTGCTGTGGGTGTGATTGTGGGCCCAAGGATGAGAAAAAGAGGTCCAACATAGGTTTTTCCATCCTGGGGTGGTTGTTCAGCCTTTGAGTGATCTGTAGCCCCTATGGGATGTTGTGAGTTTTTAGTTTGTTGTCATGTTGTAGCCGGCTACCATCACTCTCCAAAATTTTTCCCACGCTTCGATTTTGGAGCCTTCCTTTCTATTCACAAGAGCATATCTTGCATTGTTTTAAGGTATTCGTGCTTCGACTGAGACTTATCTTTTCATTTATGCTTGTGCTTGTTTGTTTTCACACTTATCTGATCTTTCTAACTCATAAGATGATCTCCCAACTTGGTCTCACAATAGTTCTAGGCTTTCCTCCAGAAACTGTGCAATCCTTGAGTGAAAGCAACCTTGATGATGGGAATTGTGCAGTTTTGACTCGAAATCATCCCTGAGCTCAAAAACTTCCCAGTCATGAAAGGAAGCCCAATACCGAGCCCATAAACTATGCAATTCCTCACTGAACTCGGAAAATACGCAATTCATTGAGTTGAAAAGTTGCCCAGTTCCCCAGAATTACAAAATCTTTCCCGACAATGTGCATGACAAGTTTCCTTGGAAAAAGAAAAAAATCAAAAGGCAAAAAAGAAAAAAAGCATCCCTAAAAAATAGGGATCTATTTTAGTATCCCGAAGGAGGCACTTTTGCTATTTTTAGAAACTTCTGCCAAGTGTCACTTTTTTCCTTGATTTTAGGCATGCCCGTCATAAACCCTAATTCACTCAAATCTGTTTAATCGACGCTTATAGAGTTCATTTGGACATCCAATCTTGGAGCTCTAGCATTATCGAGATCGCTTTTCCATGTGAGTTTCTCTTTTGTTGTCTTTTGCCAATTTTTCTATCACTTTTTGTCATTTCACTTGTGTGAGTGTTGTCTGATTGCTCTTCATAGTTTCTAGTGTTTCAACTTGTTTTAACTTGTAGAAGTGTTGTTTTAAGTTTTCATTTGCCTTTTAAAAGTGTTGCATTAGTTTTCTTGTTTTTGCACCGATGGTCGCCATTGTGGTGACTCTCCTCACATACTTGATTTTCCTTCTATTTTATTAGTTATTACACTTGATCTACATTGATTCACTTATAATTAGTCATTTTTTCACTCAACCTCACAACATCACTCAATTCTGCTCGTTTTTAACACTTCCACCGGGTAGATATGCACTTGCTTTAACCATATCTTGCCTTGCCCAACTAGGTACTGCGCCATCCTAAGGCTCAAGACACAAGATTAGCCTCTGGAACTGCGTAATGCACAGTGCAGACTAGCTCCAACTACTCACTATGCAATTCCATGGGTCATCTTGTCACCTTGGCCACTGAGATTGCACAATGCGTAGTCTCTCCCAGTCTCTGCCGAGGTTGGGACTGTGCATTACGCAGTTCCAAGCCTCAAGCTTCATCCTTGGTTGCTGGGATTACATAGTGTGCAGTTCCCACAATCATCCAATCTCCCTTGATAAAAATTGCGTAATCCTTCTCTCAAGTTTCCTGGATTGCTGCTTGATCATGCTTTGAAGGTGGATTTCTGAAGCTAATGTTTACTTGCCATGAGTGTCCTTTCTGTCCCAAGGGTAGCACACTTGTGAAACACTTCTCTCCAACAATCATTATTACCATGGCACCAAAGAAAGATACTTCAAAAAATACCACTGAAAGAAGTACCTGGGAAGCAGTTGAGAAAACATCAATAAAATTTCCAGTGTATGCAGACACTCAAGTGTTTATAGAAAATGGGGTAGAAAGTTAATGAAGCTCTTTCAACAAAGAGCCTTGACACAGATCTAGAGGATCGAAAAATTTATCTTAGCATCCGACAGTCAGTAATACAAAAGGTTGCATGCAAATGTATATCCTTCCTATGTGCAGATGTCATCAACTAGATTGTCTCACACATTGATGAGAAGACCATGACATTGAGCAGTGCCAGTGGACAAAAGCTTGCTACCTTTCAAGTAGAAGATTATTAGCACATGTATCACTTTCTCGAGCCAGTGAATCTCATGGACTTATTTTTATATGCCACCAAAAGCTATGAGAATACATGAGACATTGTCAAAGGATGGGTGAAAGAGCCATACAATTTTTGACAGACACCCACCCATTTATACAAGACGAAGTCCCTCAAGAATGCCTACAAGCTCTTCGTTATCTTAGCTTGCAAGATCCATGGTCAATAGAGCATGGAGACCTTTCTTGAAGGGTGGGAGCCTTATTGAACTAGGTGGTTAATGAGGGGAAGTTGTTCAACTGGTCAGATATGTTTGCTCGACAGTTGAGAGTCCATGTAGCATAGACTTGGAGTCAACCTGTGGGTGAGAAAGCTGTAAGGTTTTATATGTCTGCATATTTATTGGATGTAATCTATGTAGAACAATGGTTCCTTAGCATGAACTATACATGGACACCATGATAATACACAATGCATATATATTTCAAGTTGCTTTTGGATTATAGTCATCGAGGGATAATGGACCAACTAACTGACCACTTCATCATCCCGCTTTACAAGCTTATCTTTGAAGAAGATCCACCTTGCATGTCATGAGGAGCAATGGAGGTAATAAAAGAAATCGCAAATTGGTATGCATCACCAGGTGGCACCTTCCTTAGAGTGTTTGATGGAGAGAAGCCTCCACATGTTGTACCAAGGTATGCCATCGACAAGCTTGTCATGCAAGAAGTGTCATATCATCTCACCACAGGGTTGTTAGCAACTTTGCACAGGAAGAAGAAAGCACCATGGCCCACTCTTCCTTTACAAATTGAACTATATGAGATAAAGAACTTGAAAGTCATGGATACCGAGGGAAAGGAGATATTCAGGTTTGCATTTGGTACTCAGGACTTTAATCCCTATGATCCCTGTGGTATTTGTAGAGACCACTGTGCAAGAATTTACTTTTAGTGGAACAATGAGGCATCTCATTGGCCAAAGGAGGACCCTTGGAGCAATTGATACAATGCCTCCAGACTCTGTGAGTTGGTGAATTTAGCAGGGAATTCACAAGCTACTCCACAGACGATAGTAATTCCAGAAGAAACAACAATAGAAGACAACAATCCTATGTGGGACAAGGGAAAGAGGAAGATTGTCAATAGTCCAGAGGGAGAACAAAGCTGCAAGATGAAAGCATATCCTATTATCATGAAATAAAATTTAGTAGAAAAAGAAAAGAGGAAGCAGAGGATACAAAGAGCAAAGTGGAGGAGGAGAGAAAATAAAGGTTGCAGGAAGCATACTGAAGCTGCATGAGGCAGAGTTAAAACTGAAGGAAGAACAAGAGTTGAGGAGGAGGGAACAAGAATAGAAGTGGAAGTAGGATGAAGAAGAAAGGAAAGGCACAATGAAATAAGAAACAACATTGATATAGGTTGAAGAGCGGGAACATAACCAACCAGCAACTAAGGAGGAAGGTGAACAGGTGTAGGATCAGGAGCTTTCTCAACATATTGAGCACTTGATTGATGTGATAGACATGGAGATGAAACATAATCCACATAATGAATATGTTTATCTAATGCTAAGCGCACCACAGGTCACCACTCAATCTCCACCACCTCCAATAGTAGAGCTATCCCCAAGCGAAGAAGCGGATGTTGTTCCCCTTGATGATGATCTGGTAATCGATGTGTACAATATGTCATTCATTGAGTTCCAAAAGAGTATTGCAGAAACATGGAGAAAGAATTTTCTGAATGATCACACATCACCTGCATTCACTAGAAAAAGGGTGATAGTGGTAGACACTGAGAAGCATCCAAATGCCATTGCCAAAGCCAACTTGGCCTTTGCAGGAGAAACAAGATTAAGCATTTAGTATTTGATGACCAAGAATGAGTAATTGACATAGAACTTGCAAGCTTCTAGGCAAGAGGGAGAACAAACCCTCGCAGCAGCACAAAGAGTAATTTGTGCACATGTTTACTTGGAGGAGATGAGAGCAACAATACTTGCTAAAGTATCAACACTTGGAGAAACCATGTGGAAGCTCTATGATGGGTTTGTAACTGTACATAAAGAAATTTTCCATTTGCATGGCCTACAACAACAAAGCAGATATTTTGTTAAAACTCTCAAGAATATACAAGTTTCCATCTCCTATGTACAAGAATGGACAATTTGATACAAAGGGGCACCACTTGACTTAGTGAAGAAAATGAAGCCATATGCAGAGCTGGAGAAAGCGAGAGTTTGGATGTTGATTCAAAACATTCAAGACTCATATGTATGGTTGTTCAGTAGTTTGGATGTCTTGGTGAAAACACACAAGATCCCATTAGTCGATTCACTCACCAAAACCAAACCCAAGAACAAAGTCTAACAGGGGATTGAAGAGTACTTGGAACAATTGAGACAGATTGCCAACAAGGAAGATTGGAGGTGAACATACAAAACATGAAGAATTACATTGGTGGTCCCGTCCAAACCAGAAAAATGTTGCTCATGCTTCAAAACAAACTTGAAACTGGTTCCAAGACATTATACCCATATTCCATGGAGGCTAGAGTTCGATTCCAGCTAGACACCATCACACAGTCTGGGGACATCATTACACAATACTGAGCTTGGAACCAATGTGTGACTGAGAAGCAACAAGTGGAGGTTGCTGAGCTAGAGTTCTCCCAAACTCAAGCATCATAGTGTTGTGTCTTGTTAGGTTGTCAAGTTGTCTCTACCCTATTTTGTCTTACATGGATACAAGTGTAAAATGTAATATTATTTGTAATTATGCTGTAAGTGAAATTCCAAGTGTCAATATTGGAATATGAAGAGTCATGATGTAATGTAATGAGTCATTTTCTAAAGAATTTGAAGAGTCATGAGGGTACTCCAAAGGTCATAAAGGGGAGTTGAAAGGTCACCCCCTCTTGTTATAAATAGAATCTCATAACTCATGTAATGGGCTTTTTGGATCCAAGCCTTTGGCTAGGCTTAGGCTTAGAAGGAGCTTGGGAGTATTTTGAAGAGCCTTGGCTTCTTCTTAGCACAGAGCGAGTATACTTCTCTAGAGGAGCAGGTGTTCTTGACTTTAATGTTTCACTATTGGGGCTAGTGGTCGTCAATGGTGTATGTATGAATGGAACTTTCACTTATAATAAAATCAGAGCCAACACACATTCATGCATATGTTGTGAGTATAGTAGGACTATTCTTGTTGTATTTGCAATGTATGTTATTTAACTTATGCATATGCTTATGAACCATTTCGTTTGAATTTGTACGAATCTTGTTGAATGCGTGTTGTTGTATTAATTCGTCACTTTAAATTGTGGACTATTCCACATCTTATCTTGTGATGTCGTTACGCTCATGTGTTCCTTTCAAGATGTGTACTATTACATAATTCCAAGGGGCACACTTCCTTTTCCCTTCATGTCTTGGAACGTTCATGCATCACACTTGACTTTCCATAGGGTCACACACTATCTCTCACACAAAGTTACCATACTTCACTTTGCGTGTTTTCACATTCAAGGCATAACATTACCACCCACTACAGGGACTTCTACTCCAAACAGTGTGAGGTCTAGTTGGGACTTCATATCAGGGAGATCCCCTGAATGTTGGTGGGTCCAGCATTGTCAACATGTCAGTAGTCGACCCCATTTCCTTAATTGGATATAGGAGGCTAGGCCAAGTGATAATATCTCTTCCTCTCATGTTTACCTCGACAAATTGATGAAATTGGGTAAATGTGGGAGGGGTGGTTACATCAAATGTTCATCTTTTGATAACCTTATTTTTTAAAGTTGATTCCTTAAGGGTATCTTCTAACTTGTAGTATTGACAAAGTTTAGTTTTACCAACTTGTCACATACATCTTTTGATGTGGTCAAATATGCAACAAAGGGGATAAGGTGATTTTTGATGGACTCAATCTGAATTCTTTAAGATCTTATTTCTCCCTTATTGTACTTGGCCACTTTTTGAGTCTTTCCTTATATGGTTCTGGAACTTTTCCTAGAACGTGATCCATTAATTCATTTTCTATGAGAACCAAATCAATTCTCTTTTTCCAAGCCTTAAAATTAGAGGCTCCATCGAGTTTGTTGCATTCTTTATAGATAAATTCCATTTGAGTAGAAACTTGAGACATAGAATATTCTATAGTACTTACTTGTAAAAGAAGAACGAGCTATTATATGAGTGCTCCCAAAAAGTTGATGATGCTTCCAAGAGTCTCTTGATTGATGGATTGCATGTAGTAATGTATTCAAGGATGAATTCTAAAATAATTTCTTGAAGTTGCAATGATGACTTCTTCAATGATGGATGATGAGTGAACATAAGCCTTCAATGAATGAGAGTGAGAGACATATAGATGCTGCAATAGTTTCCATTAAGAGTGAATGATGGTCTCTGAGTCTTCTTCCTTTATGCCCTTGGAAAATGGTGCCTTGAAAGTAGCTGATGTAAATGTGCCTTGAGAATGAGATGAATATTATATAGGTGTCTCTAAATGTGCCAATAAAATGTGATCCTCAAGCTTTCTTTCCTTCACCTTAGCTCTAATACCATGTTGAAAAAACAATAAGATATAAAATTAGGGTTGATTTCTCTTGATAATTTACTGTTAATATTTGGTAGCTTCTTATTTCTTTTATTATGTTCTCTTCATCAAACAATTACCAAAACATATAAAACATGAATATCACAAGAGCCAAAGAACACAAATATGTAGGATTTGATCATGGTTAGGCCTGGTTAGATAAAGTATTTGATCAATTTTAGTATGAATAGCTTTGTACTGATGTTATTTATCATTATGGAAAGTCTCACTAAGTTCTGGCCAATGGTCTGGAGGCTAGCTTGAAATGGTGGCTCAGAATATGGGACCACAACCTCTGAACTGGATAATTTGGGTTGTGATAACATGCATCCAGTTGGAGGCCTTGATGTGGGTGTAATTGTGGGCCTAGGGATGAGAAAAAGAGGTCAAACTCAGGGTTTGCCCACCTGGGGTGGTTGTTCAAACCTCTGAGTGAATTGTAGCCCCTATGGGATGTTGTGAGTTGTCATTTTGTCATCAATAGTCGACCCCACTTCCTTAATTGGATCTAGGAGGTCGGGTCAAGTCATAGTAAATATTCCTCTAATGTTTACCTTGACAAGCCAATGAAACTAGGTGAATGTGGGAGAGGCGGTTACTCCAAATCTTCATCTTTTGATAACCTTGTTTTGTAAAGTTGATTCCTTAAGGGTATCTTCTAACCTATAGTATTGACAAAGTTTAGTTTTACCAACTTGTCAAAAACCTCTTTTGATGTGGAAAAATCTGCAACAAAGGGGATAAGATGATCTTTGATGGAATCAATCAAAATTATTTGAGCTATTATTTATCCCTTATTGTACTTAGCCACTTTTATATTCTTGTCCTTATGTAATAGTGCTCGTTAAAATTGCATATTATAAAAGTTAGTAAAGGAAAACATAATAACTACGATTGATGGGACACTTATTCCAAGCGAAATGTTGGGCAAGACATCCTAGGGGGGTGTTCATTTGGTTGTTTAAGGCTAAGGAAATTGGCAAAGGAAATAGATAGGTCTTTGGAAAGGAAAAATGACATTTTTGGCACATTTATTTATGAAAATAATTGAAATTAGGAGAAAAGGGAGGTGAAAGGTCATAGGTTGCACGTGAGGATGAAAATGAAGGAAAATAAGGGGAAATGAAGAAAATAAAGTCCTCATTCATAAAAAGGATTCTCAGGATTAGTTGGTAACTCTTGTCAATTGAGTTTTGGAGCTCTCTCATTATTCTCTCTCTCTCTCACTCTTGGACACTTAGAGTTTTCTTGGAGCATTTTTGCATTGAGACAAGAAAGGAAAATAAGGCAAAAGGAAGAAAATATCAAGCAGGGAAAGGAAATATTAAGCAACTACAACAAGATTCATTGCAAGTATCGATTTGCATCTGTATTTTCCTCGCTAGATTTGACATGCATAGTATTTCATATGGTTCTTTTGCTGTTGTGGCATGGGTTTTTCCAGGTGTAACAATGTTTTCAGCCTAACCTTTCCATTTACAGATAACCATGGTGTGATGGGGTTCTCATGTTCTGGTTGAGATGGATTGCTAGATGGATTCAAAGCTGAGTGGGGTGGGTCTCCAAATGATAGAGAAAATGGCCTAGTGATTCCTGAACCAGACTATGGATCATGATAAAGCCATTAGCATATTGACCCTTGAGCTAGAGTGTGGGTTCTGATAAATCCAAGATTATGTTTCCTCAGTGGGCCTAGGAATCCTTGCCGGTGAATGGAAGGATATACTAAAAATCCAGGAGGTTTGTTGGGCCTAGTAATCCCGAGTTTGGGATATGTGGTAAATCCTGGAGAGTGGGTCTTGGTTTAGGGCCTAGTGATCCAAGTTTGGATTGTGGTAAAACCTGAGAAACTAGAAGACATGAAAATTCCTCACGGTGTAGGTGGAGAAATACAATGGCATCCATGCTTGTTTGGCCTAGTGATCGGGTGGAGATCATGGTAAAGCATGTTATGATGTGTTCATTATGTTGGCCTAATGATTTGGGATGGATTACGGTAAAACCTAGTTTCTATTGATGAGGGTGAGGTGGTGTAGTCTCGGTATGCCCTATTTAGTTCTTTTGGTTTGAGTCCCACATTCATGCTTAGAATGTGGCACGAGGGTGAATGGCTAATGAGAGATTTGGCTAAGCCATTCTATGGTCAGGTGGAACGTGGTAGTCCCATCTCTGGTTGGGTTATTGCATTCATTAATGATAAATTCATTCCCTTGATTTTCATGTGTAAATGTACTGATGTATATGTGGATTTTATGGTTGATATGCTTATGATATTTCTGTTCCTATTATGCTAGTTATATGTATGTTTTATGACAATAGCTATGTATGGATCTTAACATGTTTTTACTTGTAAATGAATGGATAATGTATCTATGGCATAATAGATGATAATGCAACAAATTACATGAGGGAACAATGATTCAAAGTGATACTCAGATAAGTATGAGATCTCTACACTTAATTTTGTTGTTTACACCTATAGGTTACATGTTGATGATATGTTTGGCGAAATGCCTAGCATGGCTAGTAGGGGTCTAATTAAGGTCTTGTTCAACTTATTTCTTTTACATAATTTTTCCCTGTTATTCTACTGTTCCCGAGTTATCATTACGTTATGGGTAGTGATCCAGGCTCTGGGCCTGAAAAAGTGGCTCAAATCTCGAGGTTGTTGGCATAACACTGACAAATTTATTCTCTAGTCACTGGAAGGCAAGCTGGTGAGAGCAACTTTGGGTTTCTTTCTGCTCTCTTGCCTATAACATGGGAGAGACTGAGGCCTAAGATGTACAAAACATCAATGGGACCCCGAAGACAGGATGTCTTAGTGGTTGACATGTCTCCTGAGGGTTCTGTTGTTGATGTGGATAGGTTGGTTGATGTATTTCATCGATTCCACTTCCTTAGGGTCACATAAGAGGTTGAATCCAATCACAGTAGCCTCTCGTCACATGTTTACCCTGTTGGCATGGTTATTTGGGTAGATGTGAGAGGAGGGTGTTACAGAGTGGTATCAGAGTATGGTTCACCCCTCAGACTAGATGGGTAGTGTGTGTTGGTCATTCATGCATGTGTGTCTCTTACACTTTCATTCCATGTGCTTGTTACATTTGCTTGATGATTGATTATGTTTGAAGTAAGGTTGTCATGGAGAATTTGATGTTGAGTTTATGGAATGCATCGTCATGAGTATATGACTAATTACATATTGTTACTTTTCACTCACATGTTGATTTTATGCCACTTACTTACATCCTTGTATGTTAGGCTACATTCTTATAGGTTTGATTACATGTATCAATCTTGTAGGTTGATTACAAGAATTGATCGCTTTTGCTCGACTACATGTGTATGTGTAGTTGATTTGGCATTGCTTATGCATGATGATGGTTGCATGTGGAAATGTGTACAATGGAGTAATGGTTGTTGTCATGCATGAGGTCATAGCATGCATTGTTGATATGGCCTTGCATTGATGATTGGACCCTAGCTAGAATGATGTTTATGTGTTGATCCACTTACTTGTTATATGTCTCTATGTAGTTATGATTATGTTATACATGTATCATGTTGATTTGATGATCTTGCAGATGAGGTATCCTCCCCGAATTATACTAAGGTAGGTTGATTTATTATGATTTGGTTTATCCGACATATTATGCATTGCAAGAAAGAGACCAAATGGCTATCAAGGTGGTAGACTACATAAAATATCCCTATGAATCAAATGGGTAGCGTGATGTGGGGCACTCTTCTAATTTGGCAGGCCCATTGAGAAGCTTGAAGGAAGAGATAAGGAGTCATAAGGTAGATAATGACAGGATCATATAGGCACAAGAATAACAAGCAGAGGTTAATGCTATACTTCTTCAGAGTTTGTTAGAATTGCAGTGACAAGGGCTGCTTCGGATCCGCCATGGACATGAGGATAGAACTAATGGGGCATGTGGCAGTAGGTCTCTTGGTAAACATAGGTCAAATATGTTTGATATGGTGAGAGATGGCAGGTTGTTGGACACTCCAGATAGAAGGGGTGATGAGCACATGTACTATTCTAGTTCTGGTTCTAATAGACATCATGGTCATCATCACTATCATCCTTACAGGAGGAATGATAGAGGATACATTCCAGATGAGTTTAAGAAAGCAAGGCCACCTACTTTTGATGGAGATGTGAAGAAGCCGAAAGAGGCAAAGGCTTGGATACTTGAGGTGAACAAATTATTTGAGTTGCATGAGTACACAGATAACATGAATGCCATAGTAGTGATCTTCATCTTGAAAGGTAAAGCAAACATTTGGTGGGAAGATGTTAAGCAGGTCAGAGAAATCAGGACAAATGACTCGAGTTAGCGTGATTTCAAGAGGCTTTTCAAGAAGAAGTACTTGTCAGAGAGGTACTGCAACAGTAAGGCCAAGGAATTATATTAGCTAAATATGGGATCAATGACACATGAAGAGTACATGACCAAGTTTCTGGAACTATTGAGGTATGTACCGTATCTTACTAATGAGAAGGCTAAAGTTAAGTGATTTGTCAGTGGTTTTCCATAAGCATTTAGAGATCGGATTGAGTATGATGAGCCTCGGTCACTTGAGGAAGTTGTTTGGAAATTGAAGCATTGCTATGAACAATCAAAGCATAAGAATGAATCTCAACAAGGATGGAAGGGAAAAAAGGTAAATGGCAGCCTAAGAGGACAAGACCTTAACATGCAAATGAGAAAGAGAATGTGGCATCACAAAAGAGATCTAATGCAACTAGGTAGGGACATGAATCACAACAACAACATAGAGGTGTTGGTACTGGTCTGTTGGAGTGTTGGGAAATTGTCAAGGAACACCTTAAGAGAGATTGTCCACAGAATCGGGGTGCTAGGCCTCAGATATACAATGCACAAGAGGCGCAGACTGTTAGGGATGTAGGGAAGTGCATTCCTCGTATCTATGTAGTAGTGGAAAATAGACAAGCATAACACTAGGCATCTATCATTGAGATGGACAGTAAGCTTTGTGATTAAGTTATTTCTATTTTGATTGACCCTAGATCTAATTATAGCAATGTTAGTCCTGACTTGGTGGATAATTGTGGTTTGAGTAAAGATTTGCACACAGATTATTGGTTAGTGCAATTGGCTACATGTATAAATAAGCGAGATCATCATTGGGTAACAACTTGTGAATTTGATTTAAATGGTATGCCTACCGCAACACATTTGAATATATTACCGTTGGGATCATAAAATATGTTGTTGGGCATGGATTGGTTGTATTTTCATAGAACCAAGGTAGACTGTTATGAAAAAGCCATTGAGTGTGTTGATGACAACGGGGAACTAAGAGTTTTGCAGGGTAAGAAGAAAGCCACATCAGTTAGGATGGCGAAAAATATGCAAGAAAAGCGTAGCCACATGAAAGGGTGTATGTTATTTACAGTGCACATTTCTAGTGATAAGGGTAAGGAGGTTGAGGATGCAGATGTGTTCAGAAGGTACCCAGTTTTTCAACAATTTTAGGATGTATTTCCTGAGGACATTATGGAGTTTCCGCCTCACAGGGAGATAGAATTTTCTATTGATTTAGTGCCAAGGGAACTCCAGCATCAAAAGAACCTTACAGGATGAGCACACTTGAGCTGGTTGAGTTGAAGTTGCAGTTGAAGGAAAATTTGGACAAGGGATACATTAGGCCAAGTGTATCACCTTGGGGCGAACTGATATTGTTTGCGAAGAGGAAATATGGTACTCTTAGATTATGCATTGACTATAAGAAGTTGAACAAAGTGACCATCAAGAATAGGTACCATTTACCAAGGATTGATGACTTGTTTGATCAGCTGAAGGGGACAACAATGTTCTCGAAGATTGACTTGAGATCCAGATACCATCAGGTACACATAAAAAAGGAGGACATTTACAAGATAACTTTTAGGACCAAGTATGGGCATTATGAGTTTGTTGTAGTTCCATTTGGCTTAACTAATGCTCCAACTATGTTTATGTGCTTAATGAAAAGTGTGTTCGGTCCACACTTGGATAAGTTTGTTATTATGTTCATTGATGATATACTGGTATATTTTAAAAATGAGGAAGTGCATGCCAAGCATTTAGTAATAGCATTGAGTTTGTTGAGGGAACATCAATTGTATGCTAAGCTCAACAAGTGTAGTTTCTTCCAGAGTGAGGTACATTGCTTGGGGCATGTTGTCTCCAAGGAAGGCATTGTAGTAGATCCAGAAAAGATAAGGGCTATCATGGAGTGGGTAGCTCCTAAGAGTGTGCATGAGGTGAGATCTTTCATGGGTTTGTCCAGCTATTATCGGAGGTTCATCAAGAACTTCTCACAGATTGCTTATCCTATTACATCATTGCAGAGGAAAGGTAAGAAGTTCGAATGGATAGAGGAGCGTGAGGCTAACTTTGAGCAGCTTAAGTAGTTGTTGACACATGCACCCGTGCTCCAGATTGTAGATCTAGACAAAGAGTTTGTAGTATGCACAGATGATTTCAAGAGTGGACATGGTGGATTCCTTATGCAAGATGGATAGGTGGTATGGTATGAGTCGTGAAAACTAAACGAGCACGAGTAGAACTACTTGACACTTTATCTTGAGTTAGTAGCGATCATACATGCATTGAAGACATGGAGACACTATCTTCTTGGTAGGAGGTTTTTACTTATTAGTGATCATATTGGGTTGAGATATTTGTTTGACTAGCCAAATTTGAACGCCCGACAGGCTAGATGGTTAACCACGATTAGAGAGTTTGATTTTGAGATCAGGTACATCAAAGGTAAAGAGAACAGGGTGGAAGATGCTCTCAACAATCGGGTACATATAAATCACTTGGAAGCTATGAGCTCCTATGGGATATATCTACAAGATAGAATCTTACAGGCAGGTCAGCAAGATGTAAGGTATAGGGAGATTGTGCATAGGTTGCAGTAGGGTATTGGTACAGGTACAGGTACATGTACATGTGGTAGTACAGGTATAGGTGTAGGTGCACAAAGCATGGATTATTTTATTACAAAAGATGGATTGGTTAGATTCAAAGATAGGATATATGTTCCAGATAATAATGAACTCAAAAAGGTGATATTGAGGGAGTTTCATGCGAAACATTATTCAGATCACCTAGGTTATCAAAAGACATTGGCTGCAGTGAAGAGATATTATTATTGGATGAATCTGAAGAAGGATGTAGCAGAGTTTGTGGCTAGGTGTTTTGATTGTCAGCAAGTGAAGGTAGAGTGCAAACATCCAGGTGGACTGGTACAACTGATAGTGATTCTAGGGTGGAAGTGGGAGGTCATTTCCATGGACTTCATTACAGGGTTTCCGAAGACAGTGAGACAACATAATTCCATCATGGTTGTTGTGGAAAAGTTGACGAAGGTTGCACACTTCATTCCAGTGAAGTCTACATTCTCAACTAGCGATGTGGCATAGGTATTCATAAGAGATGTGGTCAGATTGCATGGTGTCCCAAAGAATATTGTGTCAGAGAGGGATATGAAGTTCACTTCCAACTTTTGGAAGGAGTTATTTGCAGGTTTGGGCATAGAGTTGGCCTTCAATACAACTTATCATTCGCAGACAGATAGACAGAAAGGGTCAACGAGATATTGGAAGACATGTTGAGGATGTATGTGATGCATCAACAACGAAAGTGGGAAGAGTATCTCCCTTGTTAGAGTTCGCATACAACAACTATTATCAGGAGTCATTGAGGATGAGTCCTTTTGTGTCATTGTATGGGCGGAGTTGCAATACTCTCATTAGTTGGAGTGATCCGGTTAACATGGTATTGATTGGACCATATATGTTGGAAAACACGAAAGAAGAAATATAGGTTATAAAGAAAAATCTAAAGGCAACACAGGATAGGAAGAAAATATATGCAAATAAGAATAGGTTGTTCAAGGAGTTCCAGGTTGGGGAACATGTGTACTTGTGCATCAAACCGAAGAAGAGATCCTTGCAGATTGGATCATGTGCCAAGCAAGCACCACGATTTTGTGGACCCTTCAATATCATTAAGAGGATTGCGCCAAAATCATATCGACTTGCACTACCTTTGACAGTGAAAGTCCATGATGTTTTCCATGTATCATTCCTTAAGAAGTATGTTAAAGATGTTGATCATGTGATTGAATGGTATGTATTGCAAGTGGAACTAGATGGAGAATCCCAACTGAAGCCTCAATGTATATTGTAGAAAAAGGTGCTCATGCTCCATACCCAAGCAATCGAGCAAGTTAAAGTGCAGTGGAAGCACTTTGGGCCCATGAAACTACATGTTAGATGGCGGATTAGATGCGGGCTATGTATCCTTCCTTGTTTTCTAGTTGAGGCGAAGTAGTTTTGGTGTGGTGTTTTGGGTATATGTCTTGGTATATGTTTTGGTATATGCTTTGATGATGTTTGGTATATGTACATATGTATATGGATGTAAATACCACCATGAGCTATGTTATAAAGCTCCAATAAGTAGTATGGGTGTCATGTCATTATGATGTCATGTTATTATGTTGTTATGATGTTGGTTTTCTTTTCAACAGGGTGATCATTACAAATACTGCATCGAGCTATGTTATAAAGCTCCATGGGTAGTATGTTTGCTTTTCAATGTTTTTGCTAAGGTCTAACACTGAGGACAATGTTCCCAAAGGGGAGGTTTATATAACAACCCTAGTGAAAATTCCATGTAATTAAAGTTAATAAAGGAAATAATAATAACCACGATTGATGGGACACTTATTCCAAGCTGAATGTTGGGTAATACATCTTAGGGGCTGTTCATTTGGTTGTTTAATGCTAAGGAAATTGGAAAAGGCAATGACTAAAGCTTTGGAAAGGAAAAATAGAATTTTTGTCACATTTATTTATGAAAATAATGGAAATTAGGAGTAAGTGGAGGTGAAAGGTCACATGTTGCATGTGAGGAGGAAAATAATGGAAAATGAAGAAAATAGAGGCCTGATTCATAAAAAGGCTTCTGAGGATCAGTTGGTAACCTTTTGTCAGTTGAGTTTTGGAGCTCTCTCATTATTCTCTCTCTCTCTCTCACTCTTGGACACTTAGAGTTTTCTTGGAGCATTTGGCATTGGAGCAGGAAAGGAAAAGAAGGCAAAAGGAAGCAAAGATCAAGCAGGGAAAGGCAAGATCAAGCATATATAATAGGATTCATTATAGGTATCGATTTTCATGTGTATTTTCTTTGCTAGATTCATCATACATGGTATTTCATGTGGTTCTTTTGCTGTAGTGGCATGGGGCTTTCCAGGTGTAACAATGTTTTCAGCCTAGCCTTTCCATTTCTAGATAGTAATGCTGTGACGGGGTTCTCATGTTTTAGTTGAGCTGGATTGCCAGATGGATTCGAAGCTGAGTGGGGTGGATGTCCGAATGATAGAGCACATGGCCTAGTGGTCCCTGAATTGGATTGTGGATCACGGTAAATCCACTTGCCTAGTGACCCTTGAGCTAAAGTGTGGGTTGTGGTAAAGCCATGATTGTGTTTCCTCGGTGGGCCTAGTAAGCCTTGCTGGTGAATGACAGGATATAAGGTAAATCCAAGAGGTGGTTTTCTCTTTGTTGGGCCTAGTAATCCCAAGGTTTGGATATGCGGTAAATCTCGGAGAGTGGGTCTCGGTTTAGGGCCTAGTGATCCAAGTTTGGATTGCGGTAAAGCCTAAGAGACTAGGAGACATGAAAATTCCTCACTGTGTAGGTGGAGAAATCCGGTGGCATCCATGCTTGTTTGGCCTAGTGATCAGGTGGAGATCACGGTAAACCCTATTATGATGTGTTCATTGTGTTGGCCTAGTGATCCAGGATGGATTAATTTAAAGCCTGGTTTCTATTGATGAGGGTGAGGTGGTGTAGACTCGGTATGCCATAGTTGGTTCTTTTGGTTTGAGTCCCACATGTATACTTGGAATATGGCACAAGGGTGAATGACTGAAGAGAGATTTGGCTCAGCCATTCTATGGTTGGGTGGAACGTGGTAGTCACATCTCTAGTTGGGTTATTGCATTCATTAATGAGAAATTCATTCCCTTGATTTTCATGTGTAAATGTACTGATGTTTATGTGGATTTTATGGTTGATATGCTTATGATATTTCTGTTCCTATTATGCTGGTTATATGTATGTTTTATGACAACAACTATGTATGACTCTCAACATGATTTTACTTGTAAATGAATGGATAATGTATCTATGGCATAATAGATGATAATGCAACAAATTACATGAGGGAACAATGGTTCATAGTGATTCTCAGATAAGTATGAGATCCCTACACTTAATTATGTTGTTTACACCTGTAGGTTACATGTTGATGATATGTTTGACGAAATGCTTGGCATGGCTAGTAGGGGTTTGATTAAGGACTTGTTCAAATTATTGCTTTTCAATCATTATTTCCCTGTTCTTGTACTATTACTGAGTTATCATTCCATTCTAGGCAGTGACCTGGGCTCTGGGCTTGAAAAATTGGCTCAAATCTTGAGGTCACTAGCATAGCACTAACAAATTTAGTCTCTGGTCATTGACATGCAAGCTCATGAGAGTGAATTTGGGTTTATGGACACTCTCTTGCCTATAGCATGGGAGCGATTGAGGCCTAATATGTACAAAACATCAGTGGGACCCCGGGGATAGGATGTCTGAGCGAATGACATGTCTCATGAGGGTTATGTTGTTGATGTGGATAGGTTAGTTGATGTGTTCCATTGATTCCACTTCCTTAAGGTCACATAGGAGGTTGAATCCAATCATAGTAGCCTCTCGTCGCATCTTTACCTGGTTGGCATGGTTATTGGGGTAGATGTGGGAGGAGGGTGTTACACCTTTTTTGGTTCTAGAACTTTGCCTAGAACGTGATCCATGAATTCATTTTCTTTGTGAACCAATTCAATTCTCTTCTTCCAAGCCTTGAAATTATAGGCTCCATCAATTTTGTTTCCTTATTTATAGATAAATGCAATTTGAGTAGAAACTTGAGACATAGAATATACTTGAGTACTTGGCAAAGAAGAGTGGATGTTATAAGAGTGCTCCCAAAAAGTTGATGATGCTTCCAAGGGTCTCTTGATTGATGGATTTCTTATAGTAATGTCTTCAAGGATGACTTCTATAATAATGTCTTCAATATGAAATCGCAAATTCTTCAATGATGGATGATGAGTGAACAAGAGCCTTCAATGAGAGAGAGAGAGAGAGAGAGAGAGAGAGAGAGAGATGTACAATAGTTTCCTTTCAGAGAGAATGACATCCTTTGAGTCTTATTTCTTTATGCCCTTGGCATATGATTTCTAGAAAGAAGTTGATGTAAATGTTCCTGAGAATGATATGAATATTGTAGAGGTGTCTCCAAATGTGCCAACAAAATGTCATCCTCAAGTTGCCTTTCCTTCACCTTAACTCTAATATCATGCTGAAAAAACAATAAGCCAGAAAATTAGGGTTGATTTCTCTTACTTGATAATTTCTTGTGAATATTTGTTGGATTTTTATTTATTTTATTATGTTATCTTCATCAAACAATTAACAAAACATATAAAACATGAAGATCACAAGAGCCAAAAAACACAAAGATGTAGGCTCCATGCCAGGGAAAAACCCCACAAGGGGGAAAACCTAAACAACTCCTCTTCTTATAGAATTAGATAAAAGTGAGACATAAAAGACCCCAAAACCAAGACCAAAACTTGCTAGAAGACCCATGTCATCCCTCCTTCCAACCTTCCTCAACTAAGACAAATCGAACAAAGTCAACACTCTTGAAATCTGGTTAAACTATTAATTTTCTTCCCTATGACATCTCTAAAATTTTCGTCCCTGCAATAGTTCTGAAATTTCATGTGTGTGATAGAATTAAGGTAGAAAACACAAGAACTTCTCCCCTTTGATCTTTTCTCTCTCTCCTTTGACTTTCACTCTTCTTCTCTTGATTTTTGTTGGTCTTGTTTCTCTTTTTTGGCACAAAAATCAATGTGATGAATTTGTGTTCAAACAAGGGTGAATTGCACTATATTTATAGCTATCCAAGAGGTTGAATAGGTGCCTTTCTATGCCTACTTGGTCTTGTGGAGTACAAATTGACTCTTTTGACTCAAATAAAAATAATTTTCTTTTTCTTTCAAGAAGTCCAAATGGGACTTTGACTCAAGTGCATTTGTTTGACTCACGACAAATTTTGTTTTTGAATCAAATAACCCTACGAGCATGAAGAACATGTTTTGACTAATGAAAACAAAGTTTATTTTTCTTCTTTTTTCTTTTGCATGAAATACATAATCATACAAGTGCAATGATAATTATGAAAACCAAACCTAGTTATATTTTCAATAATTTAGATCCAAAATCTTATCTATAACACCTTGGATTTGAGGTGATATGGCTTGAAATAATGAATAGGTGTGGAATATTATGTTGATAGATGAGAGAAGAATGTGCATAAGTTAAATAAACATAGTTGCAATATTAAACAACATAAAAACACATGACCATTAGACAATGATTTCCTAGTGAAATCCCTTTTGGGGGAAAAATCCCACACTTTAAACCATAATCAATGTATTATTCATTAACTAAATGGTTATAATACATTATGGAGTCCATGTACTCTCAGTAAGCGTGTTCAAAAATGAGTTTCATGTATACACTATGTATTGAAGGATTACACTCATCACCTAGGTCTCTATAGATCAACATGCCAACTCTTGAGGCCTATAACATGAGGTGTCTTACATAGGAATATCCAAAACCATTAAATAAACTTTGTCACATGAAACACCATGAACATATACTGTGGGTTAACTAATAAAATGGTTCAGTAGGCCATGAACAACAAACCTATCATTAGGTGTATCAAGGTTATCCTAAATACTCTATGATTGAGTCAGGATTAACCCAACACCATCATGAAAATTGGTCCTTGTGAACCAATTTTAGGTGAGTATTTTCATTGATTGCATCTAGGGTCAAAAAGCTTGAGGTGGGCCTTCAATACTAATTAGGCTATTTTTCTCCAACTAGCAAGCATATAGGAAAGGCACCCTCTTTGTCTTGTCGAGATTCCACCATATAAAATCTTGACATATGAGCCAAGGGGAATCAATAAGGTCATCAACAATCTAATTCCAATGGGATGCATGATCTCCTTTATCATTGGAAGCTTGTACGTTATCCAAGCTATAGAGTCAATAATCTAAGTAGAGGAGCACTCACATAACCCTTTGGGTGAGGTCTATAGCCCACCCCATAATAATGCCAATGATCCATGGGGAAAAAGGATTATAAGCCCCACATACCTTCAATTTAATCAAAATAAAAAAGTTAAGCTCGAAACCATATCACTGATAGAGTAGTACAAGGCATGAACCATGTGATTACTTCTTGTAAATAGAAGATATATGTCCCACCCAACAAGGTTAGTAGTTAGAGAATATTTTTTTTTATAGACATACATGAACACCGCCTTCTTTGTCTTCTTTAGATTCCACCATGTTAATATCATGACAAGTGAGCCATGAGGCATCAATAAGTTTATCAAATATTAAAAGCCAAAATATGTTAGCTTTTGTAGCATTGGAGGTGTTCTAGTCTCAAAACTTTGTGGAGAGGCTAAAACATAAGAGTTCTCCATAACCCATAAATTGTTTATGGAAATTCCACCTAAAAATGTCTCAATTAGATTATTAGACTATTTTAAATATTTCCTAAATCCAAACTTAGGAAAAGGGGTTAATTAATCAATATTAATTGAGAAAGGTGTGAATCATCTAAAAACTCACACGGAACGATCCAAAAATAATCTCAGCAATCGATTATGTTTTAATCTTGGCCTTTGGAGTCCCATCTGGAAATTATAAGAGGAGGTTGATGGGTAGATGGAGAATGTAGATGGGGAACATACACTTGAGATTGATTTCCTTGGGTAGTTCGATTTCCAGAGGGAAGCAGTGACATAGAGGGGCAGGGACAGTGGGTATGGAGGAAGATATTCAATTTTTGAAAAGTAGCTTGGAGAGAGGGAGAAATAACCACATAGAGGCTAACGTAGGGGTTGCAAAAAAGTATCTAGAGGCGATTCGATTTTGCTTGAAAGAAGTTGTGTTTCAGTTCCAAAGGTCGGAAATATTTTCTAGAGTGCCGAAGAGACAACTTCTCAACAAGTGGCATACAAGATGAATTGAGGAGCAACTATTTTAGGTTGAGCATGGAACTGTGCTAGGGTGACATAAGCCTGCACAAAGGCTATTTGGACGGTTCACTTGGAGGTGGTAGTTAGAGCCTAAATTTCTTGTGGGGTGAGGAAAATTCATCACTAGATTTTTGCTAGTATTTTTCTTTGTAGGACTGCCAAATTTTAGCATCCAGTTGTACTCAGAATTTCTCACTTCTGCTTAATAATATAAAACCTCAACTTCTGCACTAGTTTTCCCAAGTTGGGTTTTTTTAGGGGAATTTTGTCCAAAAATAACTATGTCAAATTTATGTGTGTGTGTGTGCCAGTATTTTCTCAGTTTCCAGTTTATATTTCGCAATATTTATTTTGGTGAAAATTGCAGTTGTGATTTTTTCGTAGTTTGCCATAGCAGATAAAATTCTAATTGATTTATAGTTAGAAGAATATCTTCTAGTTGTTGCAATAGAGTTGAATTTTTTACAATATGTTGCATATGCTCTCTTTCGTCATTAAACACAATTACCAACTTAATAAGAGCATTACCGAGTTCTCCTTTTTTTAAGGGTCACATTTAGTGGTTATATTTATCATTGTTTTGAAAAGTGGTGTTATTGGTAGCACCCCTTTTTTGGGATAATTTTTTGACATTTTAAATATTTTTATCTATAAAGTAGCAACATATTTTTTTTTTTTTTAACACTTTTTCAATTTGGTGCTTTTTTTAATGGTTTTTTAATTAAAAATTTCATTTTTTCTTAATGTTAAAAAAAACCATATTTAATATTTTGAAGTCAATATTTTTCAAATAATTATGTATTGTTAATTAATTCAAGGTGCCATATTTTTTAAACATTTTTTTAAACTTCAATACATAATAAATAGTTGCCAATGAAAAACACTACTTTTAAGCATTTAATAAAAAAAAATAGACATTTAAAAGATAGATATAATTTAAAAAAAATACATTTTGGAAACTTTTTGCTTAAAATGACATATCAAATAATGCATTTCTATGGGGATAATTAAAAAAAATAAAATAAAGAAAGAGATAAATTTTGTATTCTTGGGGTTTTGGTTCAACCTCAAACATTTAAGCAGAAGCCTATTTCCTTTATCAAGGCCTATTCCAAACACAATCATTGAAATCCAAAAAGTTAACTATAATAGGGTACTTTTCTCTCCTCATTGCTTATCTACAAAAAGGATCCTCCCTTGATACGTTGGACTTGAAGACTCTCTCTGCAAGAACATGGGGTTTGCTTCATTGATCCACGTAGATGTTGGTGGCCACCCAACTATTCCACTTGGACCCCACCACTAGCTCTTTTAGTTTCCTTAATTGTAGCACAATTTTACTATTTTTGGCAGTTTTTCGGGTCCTGAACTTCCAGATCCGTTTTGAGGCCCTAAACGACATTTTTTGGGCAAAATGGGGCCAAAAAATATTTATAGCCAATGTTGGCCACTCGAAAGTTGTAGTCCTCAGATATATATTTATAACAGGGTATTGTTCGTGTCAAATGAAGATCATATGCCAAAATTACGACCCCAAGAAGTTGAGGTACCGATTTACCCAAACGGGAGCCATAGTTTTGGCGCTTCATTTCCTAGGTTTAGGTTTTTCTATATTTAGGGTTTTCCATTGTTTCTCAATAATAAATAGGACTTCAAGCCTCATTGTAAAAAAGTTCATAGGCTTGTAGCCATCACATATCTTCTCAGAGATAAGCTATCATCGCCTCAGCTAGTCTTATTTCCATTATGTTTGTAAGCATATTTTGATATTTGAGATTAATGAAATGAAGTGTTATTTCTACCGCATCTATGTATTTATAGTTATATCTATAATTCGTTGTGTTCCTTTTTAAGTTTAGATCAGTGGTATTAGAGCGATCTACTCTTTCTCTATTTTTTTTTGCATGTCCCCAATGAGGTTGGGATATAAGGAGTTAGGGCTCGAACTTGTCGAACCTTTGCAAGACCAGCCTTGCAAATCTCGACGACCTCCCATGGTGGAAGATAAGAAAGATGATGGGTCAGGAGATCCTTTCAAAATATTACTCGAAGAAGGCCTTGAGCAACATAGGAAAGCGATGATGGACAAATTTTCCTAGATCCTTCAGCGGCTATGCAAGGGAAACACATCTCCTTCTAATAGCTACTCTGGAAGCACCACACCCTTTAAGGTATAAGTTGACTTTGACATCCCCATATTTGAGGGTCAGATAGATGCAAATGCCATAAATAAATGGTTAAATATGCTATAAGGATATTTTTATGTTCGTGATTTTTCCAGCGAGGATAATATTAAATTTTCACTTCTCAAAGTCATCCCCTTCGTCAAGGACTAGTGGGAAACCTACTATGAGAAGAAGGACGGAAGTATACCTCCACTATTTTCAGATGCACCCACTTGGAATTCATTTCGGGACATCATCAAGGAGAAGTAATACCCTGTCGGGAGCTATGAGGATAAATAAATAAAGTGGATCATGCCACAATAGGAAAGGGACCAAGAGGTGCCAAAGTTTACCAATTTTTTTCATACCCTTCACACGAAGTTGGGTATCAAAGATTTTGAGAAACGTTTGGTACTCAAGTATCATGGATACCTATGCAGGTACATCTTGGATGAGATGAATGTCCTAAACATCTCCTCACTCAGAACGACACGCTGATACTCTGTTAAGATTGTGCAGAAGTTTAAATAGAAAAAGAGAGACTTTGGATCTCTGCATCCAAAGCAAGGGAAATGCTCCCCCAAACCGCAGAGCAAAGGGAAAAACCAAAGTGAGGTGACCAAGGATAACCCATCGAAGCTGCAAGAAAAGAAAAATACCATGAAGACAAAGAAGGACAAGGGAAAGTGGTGTGAGTTCCATAAGAGCTCCACTCACAAGACAAGTGAGTGTCGGGAAAAGCAGTCATTGGTGGCCGAGCTGAAGGCTTCTGGTTCAGACACATGTTCCGACTTTGAGTCAGAACCCAAAAAGGGGAATGAAAAAGGGTAGTAGATCATTGATGCGGAGCCTAGTGCCACTGTGGCCACCACAAAGATCCAAAAGTTTGAGCCTGAAGATCCAGAGGAGGGGGAATGCCTATTACACTCACAGATGTGGGTGAAGGGTTCTCTGCTTCAATTCATTCTCGATAGCGGGAGTGAAAATAACCTCATTTCAGAAGAGGTTCGTGAAGCAGCTGGGCCTAATGACTACAACACATCTGCAACCGTACACTATCGGGTGGCTTCGCCAAGGATAATTTCTCCACGTTAGCCAGTAGTGCTTCCTCCCCTAGAACATCAAGCCCTTCACGGATGAGGTACTATGTGATGTTACTCCTCTTGAAGTTTGTGATGTATTATTAGGACAAGCATACTTGTGGAAGCGACATGTTGTATATGAGTCTAAACCTCACTATGTTATTATTTATTTCGGTAGTAAGTGATACAGGATACCGGAGGTAGCCTCACCTACCACCATCTCTTTGATCTCTGGTAAGAAATGCAGTAAGATCATCTCCCAGACTGGGAATTTTTTTCTTTCTAATTTGCTCTAAAATTAAGGGGAATATCATAGCCACATCCATGGCCCTTGGGAAGGGTTCCTCCATGAAGCAAAAGTAGGTAGATATGGTCGTGGAAGAATACAAGGACATTTTCTCCTCACCCACAAGGGTACCCTTACATTGTCAGGTCAAGCATTCGATCAATCTGAATCCCTGAGCACCTCTACCCAACAGGTTGATATATCGTGAGTCCATTCTGGAAAATGAAGAGATCAAGTGGCAAATCTAGGAATTGCTGCAAAAAGGACACATTCGAACAAGTTCTTTGCCTTGTGGGAGCCTGACTTTACTTGTACAGAAGAAGGATGGGACATGAAGGCTCTGCATTGATTATCAAGCACTAAACAAAATCACTATTAGGAATAGGTATCTAATCATGACATCTTAGAGAATTCAAATGCTAAGTAAAAGCAACGACATGATCAACATTGGGTGTCGCACAAGTTTCAGGTGGGTGACAAAGTTTGGTTGCATTTACAGAAAGAACGCCTTAACAGAGCCCATCGGAAGCTCAAACCACTTCAATATGGTCCTTACAAAATTACCAAGGCTATGGGAGACAATGATTTTGAGCTCAACATTCCCCCATTCCTTGGTCTGCACCTAGTGTTCAATGTGGACTACCTTTGACCATATTTCCCACCATTATTGGACACATCAAACATTGCAAAACAACTCACACCAACAGAGTTAAACCTAGACTACATGGAATAAGCCACAACTGATCGGATTATGGAAACACAGGTCAAGAAAAATCACCAACATAAGATCCAACTATATCGGGTTTTAAAAGCTAGCCAAATCCTCCACCAAGGAAAGTGGCTCACCAGGGACGAAGTTCAGCAGAAGTTTCCCCATCTCATGAAGGCACTCAACGCAATGGGGACCATTACTTCCTAGGGGGAGGACTGATCCAGGTGGATGTTGGTGGCCACCTTCCTATTCAACTTGGACCCCCACCATTGGCTCTTTTAGTGTTTCAGTTTCCTTAATTGTAGCACAATTTACTATTTTTAGCAATTTTTTGAGTCCTGAACTTCCAAAGCCGTTTTGAGGCCCTAAACGATGTTTTTTGGGAAAACCAAGGCCAATACTAGTTCATTTTAAATGTTGGCCACTCGAAAGTTGTATTCCTTAGATAGATCTTTCTAACAAAGTATTATGTGCATCAAACAAAGATCATATACCAAACTTACGACCCCAAGAAGTTGATGTACCAATTTCCCCAAACGAGGCCCATAGTTTTGGTGCTTCATTTCCTAGGTTTATGTTTTTGGATGTTTAGGGTTTCCATTGTTTCTCAATAATAAGTAGTCCTTTGAGCCTCATTGTAACATAGTTCAGAGGCATATAACTGCTACATCTCTTCTCAAAGATAAGTTACCATCACCCGAGCTAGTTGTATTTCCATTATGTTTATAAGCATATTTAAGTATTCGAGATTAATGAAATGAAGTGTTATTTATGTCGCATCTATTTATGTATGGTTATATCTGTAATTCATTGTGTTCCTGTTTAAGTTCAGATAAGTGGTATCAAATCAGTTTTATCATTCTCTGTTTTTGTTTGCATGTCGCTAATGAGGTCAGGATATAAGGAGTTAGAACTAGAACTGGTCAAACCTTTGCAAGACCAGCCTCCCAAATCTCGACAGCCTCCCATGGAGGAAGAGAAGAAAGACGAGGGGGGAGGAGATCCTTTCAAAATATTACTCGAAGACGCCCTCGAGTGATAGAGGAACAAAATGATGGACAACTTTACCCAAATCCTTCAGCGGATACCCAAGGGCGATGCATCTCCTTCCAGTAGTTACTCTGGAAGTGTCACACCCTTTAAGGTACAAGTTAACATTGACATCCCCATATTTGAGGGTAATATAGATGCAAACACTATAAATAAATGATTAAATCTTCTAGAAGGATATTTTTTTGTTCATGATTTTTCCAGATGGGAAAATATTACTTTTTCACTTCTCAAAACTGCTCCCCACGTCAAGGACTAGTGGGAAACCTACTGTGAGAAGAAGGAAAAAATTACACCCTCACAATTTTCAGCCGTAGCCACTTAGAATTCGTTCCGAGACGCCATAAAGGAGCAGTACTACCCTGTTAGGAGCTATGAGGATAAATACATAAAGTGGACCACGCTGCGACAGGGAAGGGACCAAGACATGCCGAAGTTTACCAATGTTTTTCATACCCTTTGCACGAAGTTGGGTATCAAGGATTCTAAGAAACATTTGGTACTCAAGTACCGTGACTACCTACACAGGTACATATAGGATGATATGGAGTTCCTTGAAATCTCCTCGCTCAACGCGACATACCAATACAATGTCAATATTGAGTAGAAGTTCAAACAGAAAAAGTGAGACTTTGGATCTGCGAATCTGAAGCAAGGGAAAGGTACCCACAAACCATAGAGCAAAGAGAAAATACAAGGTGGGGTGACCTAGGATAACCCTTCGAAGTTGCATGCAAAGAACAACATGATGAAGACAAAGAAGGACATGGGAAAGTGGTGTGAGTTCCATAAGAGCTCCCTTCACAACACAAGTGAGTGTTGGGCCAAGGAGTCATTGGTGGCCGAGTGTAAGGCTTTTGAGTCAGACACACATGTTCAAAATTTGAGTTAGAACCCAACAAGGGGATGACAAAGGGAAGAAGATCATTGAAATGGAGCGCAATGTCACTGTGGCCACCCCCAATATCTAGAAGATTGAGCTTGAATATCTAAAGGAGGGGGGACACCTATTCCACTGATAGATGTGGGTGAAGGGTTCTCCACTACAGTTCATTGTCATCAACGGGAGCCAAAAGAACCTTATTTCACTAGAGGTCATGAAGTAGCTGGGCCTGCCAAATATAATACATCTGCAACTATACACCATCAGGTGGCTTCACCAAGGACGACATCTCCGCGTCAACCAACAGTTCCACCTTCCCTACAACATCAAGCCCTTCACAGATGAGGTACTATGTGATGTTGCTCCTATTGAATTTTTTAATGTATTATTAGGAAAACCATACTTATGGAAGTGGCATGATGTATATGAGTCTAGACCTAGCTCTGTTATCATTTCTTTGGTTAGTAAGTTATACAATATACTAGAGGTAGCCTCGCCTACTGCCATCTCTTTGATCTCTGCTAAGAAATACAGTAAGATAACTTCCCAGATTGGGAAATTTGTTTTCTTTCCAATCCACTCTCAAAGTAAGGGGAAGATCATAGCCACGTCCATGGCCCCCGTGAAGGGTTCCTCCACGCAGCAGAAGTAGGTGGATACGATTGTGGAAGAATACAAGGACATATTCTTCTCACCCATAGGGGTACCCTTACACTGTCAGGTCAATATTTTGATCGATCTGACTCCTGAAGCACCTATACCCAATGGGCAGGTATATCATTGGTCCATTCTAGAAAATGAAGAGATCAAGGGGAAAATCTAGGAATTGCTGCAAAAAGGGCACATCTGACCAGGTTCCTTGCCTTGTGGGAGTCCGATTGTACTTGTACAAAAGAAGGATGAGACCTGGAGGCTCTACATTGATTATCAAACACTAAACAAAATCACTATCAGAAACAGGTATCCAATCCCACGGATTGATGACCTTCTAGAACAACTCAAGGGGTCCAAGTATTTAAGAAAAATTGATATGAAGTTTGGCTATCACCAGGTTCCAATAGAGCCCATAGTGGTATGAAATGTTGAGATTGCAACAAGATGATGGAGCTTAGTGAAAAGAGTCGCCTTCACTAAGTGGGCCCGCAGGCTATTTTTGGCGCAAGTCTATTTTTAGACTATGTCTATTTTTAGACATATGGATCATGTCTATGGATTGCAGGTTGCTGTTTATGGATGATTGATCAAGTTGGAAAAAATAGATGGACTTCTATTTTTAGACCACAGCGGAGTGACACCACAGCGGAGTGACTGCTCAGTCTAAATATAGAACAGTCAAATATTATTAGCTCATAATAATATTTAGACTATAAACTTTGTCTTATTCTCTTGGAGCACTTCAGGATGAGCTACGGATGTGGTACATGCAGATCCCAGAAGGAAATACGTGGTTACCTATGGGATGACTAATATTTGCATGCAGGACTTCAGTTAGAACTCAAGTGAGTTGAGTTTAGTGGACTGGAGGTGCAGTTGATGGAGTTGTGTTCAGTTTAGCTTTGTTAAACTGGTTGTATTTAGTCTAACTGGCAAATAGACTAGAGATGAGTTGGGTGAATTAGTTATTAATTAATTCACAAGTTATTAACTCATAATACAACTAATGAATACATCAGTAACTCAGTTGCATGTCAGTGCATGTTAAGTTCAACAGGGACAGGTGGTAGAGAATCAGATTGCTATCAGTTGTGACTATAGTTGTGCACCAGATCTTGCACAATCAAGGGATTGAGTATGCTAATGAGTTTGCCCACGTATTTTCCCACATTGTAGCTTGTGCTCACATGATTTTACCAAGTAAATACGTGGTTGCCTTGGAATTATCATCAGTTCTTGAGCAGATATTGAGCAGGGGAGGCAGGCAAGCAGCGAAGGAGATTTGAGCCAGTGATTGATTCAGATCTGAGCTGTATTGTGTGTAACAGAGGTGGAGATACTTGTGACAAGTATTATGCTGTGTAATGTTACATGACTCAATCATTAATATACAGATAGTTGGGGTTTTTAGCGAGATGCTTTCCCCGGGATACATACTGTGTTAATGTGTGAATGCTCTTGATGTTTTTATTGTTATTGATGCTGCTATATTGATGATCAACGTAGAGGAGCTTATGTATTGTGTATGTTTTCCGCAATAGTACATGATCAGGATAATCTCTGTTGAATATGTGTTAAATTATTCAAAATTTCTACATTATGAGCATGTGCAGGAAAAGGGTAACCATCTTGTACTAGTGCAGGAAAGAAGGACCTTATATTAAGGTAAAACAGAGGTTGATATTGATGGAAATGGGGTAAAAAGTAGGGCAATTTAGGATACCAACAAATGATATAACACAAAGTCAATCCTTTGACCAAATAACTAGGGATGAGGCCAATTCCTTTAGGCTCTCTTCTGTCCATAATACAAATGCATAACCGTAACACTACTTAGGGCTTAACCAGACCACTATAAATCATAAAGCATTAAACTACTTACCTGGGCATGCTCCTTTCGCTCACAACCCTCTTGTTGTCCACACGATCTACTCCTTGAAATCTTTTATCCATTTTTTTTCATTCCTATCAACCTTACCAATCCTTGGATAAGCCTCCTTAACATCTCAGCCTCCAAACCAACCTCTGCCAACCCTTTTCCATACCTCTGCCAACTCACCTTTACTACTAAAAATTTCTAAAAACTCAACCAACCTTTTTTCTCCTTGATCAACCCTATGACCAACCATCTAATTGCCCTCAATCTTCCCCTTTAATTATATCTAGTTATTCTGGGCACTTCTAGGCTTCGACTTCCCTACTATAGGCCTCGAACTTATACCCTCATTAGCCCTTGATTGAATTTAACTCTATCCCTAACAATCTCAGCGCCACTACCTCTTCCTATGACCTCGTAGCTTCATCCTACAAACCAAACAACAACCCTTTCCTATGGCCTAGTGGCTCCCTCTTGTAGCCTAACAAGGACCTTCTTCAAATGTCCAAAAAGACCCTTGACCCTTCCTCATAACCACATACAAGCTCTGAGATCTAGGGCACATCCCTCTGTAGCCCTTGTGGGCTTCCCGTGACCATCTGTGGCCCTCTGCAACCTACCCACGACCCTTTGTGGCCTGCGGTCTGTGAGTAGACTCCTTAACTTGACTTTTTTCACTCACATAACTCCTTGCTGTGGATTCCAACCTTTACTTGTCCTCTCTCCAACTTGTTGTGACTCTTTTAGGTTTGTTTTGTAGTTCCTTTGCTACCTAGGCTAAGTCCTTTTAGCCTCCTCTCTCACAAGTGAAGTCCTTCTCACTTGATGCACAATAGCCTATCCATTGGTCTATACTTATATGTTTCCATTAGGTAACTTAGGATCCCTCTTTGTCCTTCAAGTGACCCCACTACACCACTCAACAATAAATTAGAATATAAAATTCATTTTCTTGGGTTCCAAGTCTACCCCTTTAGGTCAAAACCCCAAACTTTGAGTGCCTTGCCCACAAAGCTCCCAAAGGAATTTCCGCTCAAAAATACCTTTCGAGCTACCAAATTTCAACATGGTGCAAATATAAAAGGTGAAATTATATATGACCCTCTTATTTAGGCATCAACTAGACTTTTGGGGAGTTGCTACCTATATGCCATATGAGGATACACAATGCTTCTCTCACCATTATACTTCACATCCAGTATAAACCTCACCATTAAACAAAATATATAGAAGATAAAAATGAGAGCAGCACAACTAGCCACCCTCTCGAGTGCAATAAAATAATAATAACTTTTATTATATCTTACTATATTAAAAATATTTTTTCAAATTATATAATAAAAATAAGAGTTAATTATTATTAGTCTTCACCTAGAATTAAAAATAAGGAACCAACCTTAATGAACATAATATAAGATATCACCTAATCGTAAAACTTCTTTCATGTAAATTATAACTATAACATATTTTATTTATCTTTATATTTCAATTATAATACACATAATTATAATATATATAAAAATAATCATAATACAATCACTCATAGTTTAATTCCATTCAAAATATTATACCACTATCGTGACATTAGGGCATCATCACATAATATTGCACATTCGTAAAAGAAACAACTACCAATATATACCTACAAGCACGAACTAGGACAAGCATATCAAATAATTTGTACAAGTATCTAAGTCAATCCTCATTAGGTCCACAAGTCATTAGGGATACGCTTGCTTCTTGAAACCACTAATGATAGATGGGAACTAATTATTATTAGTTCGTGCCCTCTAGGCCTGGCAGGGACTATAGTAATCGGTTTTGGTCGGTGGGCATTAGTTTGACACGGGAATCTATAAACTGATTTTTCCTTAAACCAAACTTTCGCGATATGTCACATTAACCGATGCCATATTTTATATTTCCCTATGCTTTTAACCAATGAAACAAAAGTTCATCTTATTTGGCTTCAATACGAGGTATACCGTCTGAAAAGTTAGGAAAAAAATTAGGAAAGCAGTTCGGTCGTCGCCTCGCTGAAGTAATGCCTGGCTGAAGTAATGTTATCGGAAAGATAGCATTAGTTCCCTAACATTTTATGTTAAGGCATATAAGGCATATATATACATTGGCCTATAGCATAGTGCATGTAGCACAGTTATCACCATTGCATGTACGCCTGCCAGCACATCTAACAGGTGCTGGCTCCTATGGCCTTTCCAAACAGGTGCTGGAACAGGTGCTGGTTCCTATGGCCTTTCCAAACGCTTATTCTCTGCATATTTGAACTCATCGTCCCCATTCCTGGATCGTACTGTTCCTCTGCATATTTGAACTCACAGTCCCCATTCCTGGATCGTACTGTTCCTCTTCTAGGTACTGTGCCTCTTCTACAGAAAGAGAGGTCAAACGCGCAACATCTGGGCGCAGAGCCTGCACAGGTGATTAACAGAGCTTTATCTGAAATCTGTGTGAAATCAATTAGTATTCATATTCAATTTGATATATATATATATATTATATATAATATATATATATATATATATATATATATATATATATATATATATATATATATTATATATATATATATATATATATTGTTTTGGTTGTATTACAGGCAGAGCACGGCCCGAGTTCTACAACTACTACAATTATTCATTTTCTACTACTCGAAATTGTTCCTAATCCATTATTAAGATCGATAATTGTTTTCTGGTATATGAAACTCACCATGCCTTCTGGATGAGCAGCTCCGAATAGCTTTTAGCTTTTGATCTTCACCCACTGCAGATGTCCACGCCCTCTCCAAATTCGCTTTCGCCGACTGGTTTTCTGCCAGTAATAAGCTCAAGCAAAACCACCCCGAAGCTGTATACGTTGCTCTTCTCATCCACTTTCATAGTGTAAGCGTATTCTGTAAATTCATGAATGAAAATATTAGATGAAAGGGCGGTGGCATAAATCACAGAAAAAATGCAACACAGTACGAGATTTCAATTATTGTCCACACTGCTAAAATTACTTACCTGTTTATTTACCTCAAGTTGATCTTTTGGATGACTATGAGAGCTTGGTACCGGTTCATCTCTGGTTAGCGTTTACTATTCATCAGTAATTGCATTCTTATGATGGCATAATTTCTTCAATTTAAAAAAAAACATGTACAATTATTGCCATTGAAATTACATCCAGTTGAATCCACCGAAATTCGTTAAACTATGAATAGTTCCAGAGAGATATTTCGACATAGATTGAAAGAATGTTGGAATACTCATTAATTACCGCGAACAAACTGAGATTTAACCAGAAGCTCAAGATCACCATATCGGTTTGCTTCGCGGTGTTCTTCTATACGTTTCTGCTTCTGTTCCTGGTGGAGGATCTTGGAAGTTTATCCTTTTGTCTGTCTACTGTTTCGTCAATGACTGCCATGGAATTCATGCCACAGTTGCCTCCAATCGAGCTCTTGAAGAACAATCAAACACATTCCACCAAATTCAATAATCGTAAACACGCCAATGACGCTCCCAGCTCTGCTGCAAAGGGCAAAACCAATAAGAAAAGTATGCAGGAATCACAAGGGCCAAAGAATTATTCTCGTCAAATCAATAGTCTATGCAAGGACGGCATATTAAAGGAAGCACTGGAGATTTCTGTGGTTATGCAGCAGGAGGCCATCAAACACATACTGTTCTGTTGGAAGTATAGAAGTGTAGCTCTGGCAAATTGAGCCAATTTTCAGAAAGAATTGGGCATGAGAAACCTACGATCAAAACAAGATTTTGAGTAATGGGATACCACGCGGATGGTAATATGCCCGAACCAACAGGAAATGCAGATAGAGACAAAACCTTAGGACCCACTAAGTTACCTGGAACAAGTATCCATACCCTGTACTGGCAATAAAGACGTACCAGATTTAATTTCCTCCACAGTGCGTTCCAATCCTCCAATTCACCGTCATCTGGTTCACTATTTCTATTTCTACTACCTCGTTTCTTCGTCGTCTTTCGAACTAGAAAACATTGATTAGCAGCTGCAACCAATTCCTCCGAGATCAGGCCTGCTGTAAAAAGGTCCTGTGGGAAGACCTGGGCGTGACGGAGTTGAAATACTCGAGCCGTAGATGGGTAACGAGTTACCTGAAGGAACTTCAGTCCAGGTTGCGAAATGGAGGAGTTCGATAACAACAGCAGGCTATTCGTGAGGCAAAGGCATTAACCAGCAGCAGGTCTACCTTCCGCGGGCTATAGCGCTCTTCAGGGTGGACGGGCACGTGTAATACATGCAGGTGGTTTGTTTGAATGACCGCCACAGAGTGTTCATGGTTCGCTCAGCAAATCAGTGTCCAACCAACGCTGCGTGCACTTTTTCTAAGTTATTGAAACATCAAATTTAAAAGATATGGCAATAATTCAATTACTTAAAAACTAAATGTGTAAGAGAAATAGCTTGGGAAAGTTCGTTTGTAATGATGAAATAGTTTGGGAAAGTTCGTTTGTAATGAAAAAATGTTTTTAATGAACAAATCTTCTGCTTAGCAGGAAATGAACAAATGTTTTTAATGAATAAATTTCACACCGCGCAATGTTAAAAATTAAGTAGATATGTGGTGCCGCTAAAATGCGTAGTGTGCATACCTGTTAATAAATTTGGACGGCAATACAGATGATGTATTGATCTATCCACCCTGTCATAAACATCAGATTAAGTTATTATAATAAAGGAAGCGTCTCGAAAGCTTAGATTCGTATACATCATTCAAAGCCTTTCCAGCGCATTATGTTCAGTGTTGACTGATTGCTAACTCTTATTATTCAATTTATACAACAAAGCAATTGAGGGTTTAAGACGCATAGCTGTACTGCAATATAATATATGTAGCGATATCTACTCTTTAATCAAAATTTGAGCTTCGAAAAAAAAATATTTAGCATATTTAGTTGTTGCTGCTAATATTGATTACATAAAACTTGATTACATTGAACCTTTTATGATTACATTGAACCTTTTATGCAGTATATGGTATTTATTTTTTCATTTAGTTATCCGCTCAAAATAATTTTTAATGTATAAATATATACTATTTGACATTACTAAATAGAATACTGAACTCACACTAACACTATTTGATTTTACCAAATATAATACTAAACTCAAACTAACGCTATTTGATTTTACTAAATATAATACTAAACTCAAACTAACTTACAGCTGACTTAATTAAGCTTAACAGATTAACTTCCAACCATTGTAACCATACAAGCCATCAATTAATGCAAAGAGACTAATTCTGTCGATTTTATCAGTTGGCGCAGGTGTTCTTAACTACGAATGGAAAGATATGGAAACCACAATGGAAATATGGCAACTGAACAAAGATTAGAATATGCCTATGCTAAGGGGCTAGGCTTATTTTTCATTTTATAGAGTTATCAATATGGTTTGGTTGTATATGGTCATAATGATTTATCATTGTTTACATTTAACTACTAAATATATATAGTCCGACTGCATTAATGTGAGTCAATGTTCAGGTGACAAATTACATTTACAAATGACAGAGTTTGACAGACTTTATTTACTATACTAACCATAAATACATGGGACAGTATATACCTACCACCAAAAAATATACTTGTTTCAATCTAACCATAAGCCCCGGACATGGGCATATACTGCCCAGCACAGCCTCAATAACATAGTAAATAAGGTTTGCTTTTACAGATTAGGTACATACAGATAACATCGGCACAAGAAATTAATTACATCTTCAGAAAGACCTTACATGCTAAGAAAGACCTTTGCAACCATGCCTCGTACTATTCAGGAATCCACTCCCCTTCCAAGTATGGCGCACAAGAATTTAAGTAACTTAAGTGTTCGAACAGCTGGATCTTTCTCTCGATATGGAAGATCTAGATCATGCTCCGAAAGTATGGACACGGGTATCCGCCTGCTTCTCCCGTTGCTTATGCTGTCGCTGGTACTGGTGCATCTGGGTATGCTTAAACAACTCGCTTTATGCTGACCGGCCTAAGGGCACCGTGGATGGACTCAAAACTGATCACCTAAGATCATCTTGTCAGCAAATATTTCAGAGTATTGTTACGAACCTAATTTATACCCATCTGAGAAGCCCGCCTAAAGGCACCATGGATGGACTTCAAAACTGATCACCTAAGATCATCCTGTCAGCAAATATTTCAGAGTATTGTTATGAACACTGTTCGTAGGCCTGCATTCTTCACAGGGAAAGCACTCGCTACTGTAGAAACTGGCATGGCATGTTTTCTTGCAGGAATGCCCACACCATTCAATATTCTTCAAGCATTTAGCCCTGCAGTTTTCATGACCCCCATAGTGGCATTTTCTAGGGCAAGAATGTCCACAGATGAGCCTCTCCCTGCATCTCTTGGTGCAAAAGCTGCCATTGCGTCCTTCACTATACTTTCTGAAATCCTGGCTCCTCTGAGCAACAACTTGCGCATCTCGGTGTCTTGGGCAGCATAATCTAATTCCATTTCCCAGACTGATTGTTACGAACATTGTTCGTAAGCCTGCATTCTTCACAGGGAAAGCACTCGCTACTGTAGAAACTGGCATGGCATGTTTTCTTGCAGGAATGCCCACACCATTCAATCTTCTTCAAGCATTTAGCCCTGCAGTTTTCATGACCCCCATAGTGGCATTTTCTGGGGCAAGAATGTCCACAGATGAGCCTTTCCCTGCATCTCTTGGTGCAAAAGCTGCCATTGCGTCCTTCACTGTACTTTCTGAAATCCTGGCTCCTCTGAGCAACAACTTGCGCATCTCGGTGTCTTGGGCAGCATAATCTAATTCCATTTCCCAGACTGATTGTTACGAACATTGTTCGTAAGCATGCATTCTTCACAAGGAAAGCACTTGCTACTGTGGCTCCTCTGAGCAACAACTTGCGCATCTGGGTAAAAGCTGCCATTGTGTCCTTCACTGTACTTTCTAAAATCCTGGCTCCTCTGAGCAACAACTTGCGCATCTGGGTGTCTTGGGCAACATAATCTAATTCCATTTCCCAGACTGCCATTCTTCTCTAGATGTTGGACGATGTCTCTGCATAACGAACTCTTATCTGACAGAAGCTTGGCGTTGCCAAAGATATAGAGACCAATTCTGGCTCTTACGCTGTGGGCTGGGGCAGGGACTAGCTGCCCCTCAGCCCGTCTTGTTAATCTTGAACCTAATATTGATGGGTAGGAGCAAACCCTGTAGATTATGATAACATGCTACTTAATGTTGGATTTATCTCAAGTGCTTTATAATTATAACATATTTTCAACTTTTAATGTGAGACATTCACATATTATATATTTTTAATATTTTGATATTATTCTTTATATTTGAGAATAACGAGTGACCAAGTTTGTTTTCTAATTTTTTAATTAATATTAAATATAATTGATAATCTATAGCTAATAATTATAATAAATTTAATTATTAATTTTAATCAATCCACACCCAGGCATGATAATAATATTCATACAAATTAATAATATAGTAATTAAATGAATTATTTTTAAATTATAATAATTAATTAAGAAACCAATTTAATAAATTCATATACATTTATTTGAAATTAAAAGAATTGGTAATTTATTGGGATTAATTGGGCTTGGCTTATTAGGTTTAAAGCTTATATCTAACACTATAATTTTTAGGTTAGTGCTAACAATTCATAAGCCAATATCTAGCAAGAAACTTATGATTGAGAAAGGATCAAGATGTTCAGAGATACACCCACAAGGGTAGTCCCACTCATGAGGGGTCATCTACCCTTCTAGCCTTTTCACAAAGAGCTAACATGTCATTTGTAGGAAATGAACTGGGGTGGAGAACAGAACCGAC
>APFE031235882.1:48060-59467 GCA_000404065.3 Pinus taeda | reverse complement strand
AATTATGAGCCAGTGGGCAACCAACTTTCTTGAATGTGTTAACCTTTCCTAAAACAATATAAAAACACTCTTATTAATTAATTTAATATTGGTTAATAGTTAATTCGGATTAAAAGAAGTAAAATTATTGAAGGAGTAAATGGTTAAGTATATGTGTTATTTCTTAACAAATTACAAGTTCAAGGAAAGGATATATTATATATGCTTAAGGAAAAATTGTATTTTTTACTTCTCATTTCAATAAAGGATATTTTTTGTGGGGCCAAAATAAAATAAAGAAATAAAAATAAAAAAGAGCCATAGTATTGAACCATTGTATAAAAAATAAAAATGAGCCATGGTATTGAGAAGCCATGTTATTGGCCCATGGCCTTGATGTTAAATATACATTTATGAATACTTATATAATCTATAATTAATGATTATAAATATTGTAAATAAAAAACTTCGAAGGGGGTCTTGAACCTATATAATTAGTTTTTAGGAGTTCTTTGTAAGTATTTGAATGGGACACATGTATCATGAATAGGTTTTCTCCATTAGGCATGAGTGTCCACCCATAAAGATAGTTAGGAGAAAACTATGGCCTTAAGCCCATATTGGCATTTTTTGAGCTCAAGCACTATGAATAATGCATAAAATTGATTATGTGAGCTCTTTATGAAGTATTTATCATTCGGGTTATGTAAGATAATCATTCAAGGCTTTTATTATTTAATGATGGTTAGATCATTGTATTAAAAATAAAAATGAGCCATGGTATTGGCCCATGGCCTTGATGTGAAATATACGTTTATGAATATTTATATAATCTATAAAATTAATGATTATAAATATTGTAAATAAAAAACTTCGAAGGGGGTCTTGAACCTATATAATTAGTTTTTAAGAGTTCCTTGTAAGTATTTGAATGGGACACATGTATCATGAATAGGTTTTCTCCATTAGGCATGAGTGTCCACCCATAAAGATAGTTAGGAGAAAACTATGGCCTTAAGCCCATATTGGCATTTGTTGAGCTCAAGCACTATGAATAATGCATAAAATCGATTATGTGAGCTCTTTATGAAGTATTTATCATTCGGGTTATGTAAGATAATCATTCAAGGCTTTTATTATTTAATGATGGTTAGAAAGCTAAAAAACTAGAGATGAGTTGATGATGTAAATATTTAGTTTTATTAATGAAAAATATTTTTCTATTGTTATTAACACTCTTGGTAATGTGTGAAGAGTTGTGACGTAGAACTTAAGGCTTAACTATCAGGGAAACAATTGGAATTCTTTGTGCCTAAGAGAGGGGCATAAACAAAACCTCACCCTTTCATGGTGTGTGATTAGGTCCAAACCTTACTCAACCATTCAAGGTGAGTAATCAAGTCCCCTCTACAAGGAACTCACTCAACCCTACCTGACGAGCACTCTAGGCCTCTTGGACCATACTCCCCTTCATGAGAATGCCCATCTATGGTCGTATCAATTCACCACTCTCTCTCAATGATGGGAGTAATCTCGACAAGCCCTATCTTGTCTCTGAAGTACACCAACTTCTCTCTAGGCAACGACTTTGTCAGAACATCAATTGTCTATTCATCAATGGAGATGTAGCAGAGCCTTATCACTCTCCTTTGTAACATGTCATAGATGTAGTGGTACATGATCTCAATATGCTTTGACCTATCATGGAACATGGGATTCTGTGAAAGCTTCACACAACTTTGATTATTGTAGTACATCACTGTTAGTTCTAACTCTTGGTTGAACAATTCTGCAAACAAATTTGGAATCCACAATACTTTTCTACATGCTTCAATTGCTGCAATATATTCTACTTCTATAGTTCTAAGTGCAATAGATATATGCTTCATGCTCATCTAATATATCATGGTAGAGTGTAAATTGAAGCATAGACTTGAGGTGCTCTTCCCATCATCAACACTTCCTACCTAGTCAACATTTGTATATCTCTGAAGTTCTACATCCTTGTTTGCAACATACCTCAAACCATAGTTCATAGTACCATGTAGATATCTCATAAAGTAATTTGTCGGAATATAATGTTCATGTATCAATCACACCTAAAAATGTCTCAACGTGTTAACAACAAAGAAAATGTCTATCCTGGTTTTAACCAAATACATCAATGGACCAATCGTCTAATGGTACATGGATGGATCTACCAAAATAGATTCATAGCCTCTTAACTTCTTCAAGCTAGTCACCATGGGAGTATCCATGGATTTACAGTCCATCATGCGAAACTTCTGAAGCATATTAATTACATACTTTCGTGGAGCAAGGAAGAATTCACTAGGTTTCTTCCATACTTCCAATATCAAGGAATAATCCATCAACCCAATATCCTTCAGATCAAATTCAGAATCCAACTACTTCTTACACTGAATAATAAGAGGCTCAACACTTGTCAAAAATAAATCATCGACATATAATTATAGGAACACAGGTGCCTTCTTCGTGACCTTAAATTAAAGATTTGGATCGACATTCCCAATCTTTTAAGATAGATGTCAGTACGAGAATTCCAAGTTCTGGGAGCTTGATTGGGTCAATACAAAATCCTCTTTAACCTGCAAACATGAGATTCCTTCCCATGCACCTCAAAGCCATGAGGATAATCAATGTACACCTCTTCCTCAATCACACCATTACGGAAAGAAGTCTTCACATCCATATGATGTAAATTCCATCGTAATGAAGAAACAAGAAAAATAATGGATCTATTGGAGGTGTACTTGGAAACTGGAGAAAAGGTCTCATCATAATCTTCTAACTCTTTCTCAGAGAACCCTCTGGCTACAAATAACACCTTGTATTTATCAATACTTCCATCCGTAACATGCATGATCTTGTATATCCACTTGGAAGTCACCATTGACTTCGCTTCCTACCTTGGAACAATCTCCTAGACATCGTCTTTCGTGATAAATTGATATTCTTCATTCATGGACTCCTTCAAGACTTGTTATCTAATTACTTCTTGATAACTAGAAGGCTCTACATCAATCAGGTTAGTCATGAGAGTTGCATATATAGAAATTTTCTTCGATTTCTTAACTTCTTTGGATGTGATATCAAGATTTTCATTTCCATTTTCTTCTTCCAATGTATATCTAAGCCATGTTAGTCTCTTTTTAATATATGGGACAACAACTAATTCCACTAGTTTACAAGGCCCTTCTGACTCTTCAAGAATTTTTGTTGAACTTAAATTCTCTTCCTTCGAAGCCTCTTGTTTTACTTCATCATAGGAATCCATGGATACTTCCTTAGATTTCCAATATGAAACTTTATCATCGAAAGTGACATCCCATCTGACCTCAATCCTTCATTTTTATGGAATGTAGACTCTATAGGCCTTTGATGATTCACCGTAACTAACAAATATGCCTTTCTTTCTTGAAGGTTCAAGCTTGTTCCTTTTGTCCTTAGGAACATGAATATAGATCGGGAAAAAAAAGATTCACATATGTCCAACCTATGGTTTTCATCTATATAATTCTTCTTCACGAGTCATGTCTTCCAAAATTCGATGAGGACTTCAATTTTGAATACATACAACTGTCAATGATGATTCTCCCCATAAGAACATCAATAAATCCTGATCATGCATCACAAACATGATATATGGTTCAATGGACCTATTCTCTCATTATTTGTAGGTCCATATTTTAATATTGTAGCCCCCATATTGTTATTTTTGTGCCCCATAGAATCCCACTATTGTTATTTTTGTGCCCTTATATTATTATTGTTATGTAGGTCCTGATTATAATGTGACCCTTTAGACTCTTATACATACCAAGGAGGTCTCGTCATTTGTATCATCCAAGAATTGTTCATTTATGTGATGAAAAAGGATGTTTTTCGCTCAAAAAGGATTATTTTCAAGTCATTGATCTATATTTTCTTCTGTTTTCTTATCTGGTTACAAAACGTTTATTATCCAAGCTTTTGATCTTAAGATTTCGTTGCTTCACATCGGCCTTCCTCGAATTTTTGCTATAACGTTTTTTTCTATGAGGCTTCAGAAGCTTAAATTCTGACCACATAAATCCAAAATATTTATGAACATCTTGTAAAAAAATCAAAGCTTGGTTCACTATATTCTTGTAGATATGGTTCATTAATGTTACGGTATTTGTATGCTCCAAAATTTAGTCTCAAACAGGTGACTGAGGGAAATCATCATAAATTTAGTTTTGAGTATCCATATTAAATTTCATAAGAGTTGGTTGAAAGTGAATGAACTTTAGTTTTTGGGGTACCATTTTTAGGGCCAAAGGTTGAAAGAGGGACATGTGGAATTTTGTACAATCTATCTCTACTAAACTAGTCCATAAGCGGGTCATGTTGGGAGAATTGGTCTAATTTTATCTTGAAGGATCCAATATCAGTCTTGTTGGTTGTGGAGCTTGATTATCTTTTTTATTCAGAAGTATCATCGGATTGGACCCCAATTCATAATGGGGCAACAACGTCACCCATTTTTTCACCTCCAAGGGCGTCCAGGGGGGGAAACAACATATAAATATCTATGGGAGTGTGTGTAGAGGTGCCCTCGCAGGTAAAAATAGATGTCAAATTTCCTTGTAAAATATTGTAATTTTGTAGAATCAATCTAATTCCTTCATTAGGCAGATGATCTGATGGTAGAAGCTATGTTTAATTTAGGGTTTTTTCCCCTATAAGGCAACCCCTCGCTATATATGAGGGAATTTTATTACAACTATGTAGATGTGTATTCTGAGTGACAAGAGAGAGGCGATTATGTGAAAGCGAAGAGGAAATTGCAACGGATTTGCTATAGGTTGTATCTCTTCATTTTGCTGGATAATATAAAGGAAGGACTGGTTGTTTCTCCATGGATGTAGCCCACATTTGGTGAACCACGTATATATGTGTCTCTCTTATTTTATGCATTTTCCGTGTTTATATTTATGCAATATTTTATGTGTTCCATTGCTCTGTAATATATAATTTTCTAACAAGAATAATTGGTAGGGCTGGAAAGAGGACATAGAGGGATACCATAGGATGAAATTTCAAATCTTGGGAGGCTGAAATCACAAATATACAACAATTTCAAGTTCAACATTATCAACAAGCTCAAAATCAACCACTAAAAGTTGTGTATATCTAAACTTTCATAAATTTTGTTTGAAAAATCAGTTTGAAGTGATTCAAATGGCATATTGAAGTATATATATCATTTATTTGTTCCAAAATGCCTCATAAACAAAAAAATTATAAACCCATTTATCCCTCAAAAATCTCTACTATAACGCATGAAGAGGAAGAAATTTATCATGACATATCAAAATTACAGGACCAAGTGCAACAAAGTTTTCTCTAGCAAATAACAAAAAAAGATGAACTATATGGATGGCTTAAAATTAGAAATGAAAGACAACATGGATTATTTAAAAGTAGAAATGAAAGGTGACACTGATGGTTTTAAATCAAAAATAAAATGTGGCATGAACAATTTAAAAGCAGACAAGGAAGGGTTGAAGGAAGGTTGAAAAAGTTGCTGCAAGAAAGGCTTTCTAGTAGTCACAAAGAATTCCATGAAAATAAGGATGAGGACAAAAATAAAATGAATTATTATTTTAGAGACTTTAACTTAGGGATGAAGATCAACTATATTCCAAATATCAATATAAGGAAGTTTGATGTCAAGGATTCGGTAACATGGATGCGACAGATGGAGCAATTATTTGATCTACATGATGTGCCACACCCACAAAAGGTACGCATTCAATATTTATATTTAGATCCCTATCAATTTGTGTGGTATCGATGGACTTTTTCTCGTAAATCAATTTTCACTTGGACAATTTTTAAGTATGAATTGATAGCACATTATGAGGATACAAAGAGTATTACCTTCTTTAGAAAATTGATAAATCTCAAGCAAAAGGGTTCAATAGTGGAGCAAATTTAGGACTTCCAAAGATTGACTATCAAGGCACTTGATATTCCAGAGGATCATATTATTGATGTCTTCATAGGGTCTTTAAAGGATAACATCCAACATGAGGTTTGCCTTTGGGAAGCTAATTCAATGGGAAAAGCATTTAGGGTGGAAAGAAAATTTGAAAGGAAAATGATGGAAACAAGGAGGTATACCACTCATAACTATAAAGATTGAAGCTTTTTTTCTCCTAGCCTCCCACAACCGACAAGGTTGACATCACAACAACTTGAAGAAAAAAGAGAAAAAGGGCTTTGTTACAGTTGTGATAAAAATACACTAAAGTTCATAAGTGTGTCAAGATTTTTTTTTTTTTAAACATATATTGTGAAGAGGAGGATGAAAATGAACAACAAAAATCAAAAGAAGAGGATATACACTAGGAACCAACCCTAGAGAACAAAGAAATGAAACCAAAAATATCTCATAGTGCATTGGCAGGAACTACCACTGCTCAAACTCTCAAGATATAAGGATATATCAAGAAGAAAAAGGTAATTTTGTTGATTGATTCAAGTAGTACCCATAATTTAATTCATTTTAAGATAGCCAAGGAATTGAATTGATTTATATATCCAGTACCAAAGTGTAAAATGATGGTTGCAAATGGAGGAACTAAATTTCTCAGGGAAATGCCATAATAGCAAGCTAACCATGGGGGAATATATATTGAATATCCCAATGCTTTCCATTCCAATGGGTGGTACTGATCTTTTATTATGAATCCAATGGTTACAATTTTGGGGACAATATATTTTCATTTTTAAGAAAAAAAAAAATTGGTAATGAAAGGAAATTGAATTAGGGAGTATCATTGGGGAACCGGGGAATATAATCAGTTCTAATGGCATGAAAAATCTTTTTAAGAAGGGAAAAAAAGGCATAATTGCACAATTATGCTCACTCAACATTCAAACAGTGAAATCATCTACTTCTCCAGATCCCCAAAGAGTCTTGGACAACCATTCCAAGGTATTTGAGACTCCCAAAGGTCTCTCACCTATTCATGATCATGATCATGCTATTCACTTGATTCTAGGAAGTGTTCTGTGAAACATAAGACCTTACATATATCCTTATACCCATAAGAGTGAAATTGAACATATGGTTGCCGAAATGCTAGAGGTAGGTATAATTCAACCTAGCCAAATATATTTCTCTTCTCTAGTAGTATTTGTGCACAAGAAGGATGGATCATGGTGTATGTGTCCATATTATAAAGATATCAATAAGCTAACTATTAAAGATAAATTCCCCATCCCGGTCATTGACGAATTCTTGGATGAATTACATGGAGCAATTTACTTCACAAAGTTGGATCTTCATCCAAGATATCATCAAATTAGAATGAAAATAGAAGTCAGAACTCATGAAGGTCATTATGAATCTTTGATCATGCCTTTTCTCCTTTCTAATTCACCTTCCACATTTCAAGGTTTCATGAATTCCATTTTCAAATTCTTTCTTAGAAAAATTGTGTTAGTATTTTTTGATGATATACTAATTTACAACAAGCCTTGCAAAGATCATGTTCAACATGTTGACAAGGTGCTTAAAATATTGGAGAAGAAACAATTGTATTATCTCCAGAAGAGTAGCAAAAATGGGTCACAAAAATGTTGAGTTATGAATTGAAATCATCTACAAAAAAGGGAAGCCAAATGTGTGAAAACTTATGAATCCAACAAATCAGAAATCATATTGCAGTAAACTAATTTGCATTACCTACTTGTGTTCCTCAGTCTAACAAGTCATTTTCAGAATTATTCAGAAAATATTAATGCAAATACATTGCAGCCTACACCAATATACAGATCAAGTACTGAAAAAATAAATGAGATAACCACACAAAGGACACACTTATTTTTGGAATAAATGTCCCTGGAAAAACCCAGCGTGGTGAAACCAGTGCAACAAATGTGAGGGTTTTATTTTTAAGAAGATTTTTTAATACAACTAGGGTGCCTAATTTGGCTCACCCAACAAAGAATAAACACGACAAAAGTACCTCTTTTCCAAGACAAATATTTTGGTGAATCTGATAACTAGATGACATAGGTGACTATGTTTTCTCCAGTGCTATGCAACAATGGCTGCTCCCATCTCTATGCTAAAACTGCGTCACCTCCTCTAGAGGGAAAAATGGTCATGATGGAAGTTGAAGTTGTGGATGCTCAACTCGATTACAACCTTTTCCCTAGTTGAATTTGGACCTACACTACATCAGCAGTGGTCTCATCACTATTTCGAATAATATAATTTCCTCACAAAGGAAAAATTTTCAAAGTAAACTAGTTGTCTTACTACAACTCAGACCCTAACTCTATGGGTAGCATACCTATTGTCTGAAAAAAAACACTCCTTATGAATATATTGGTGTTGGTTTACTCAAGGGCTCATCACTGAAGGGAACCTTTGTAATGCCTCCACCGAATTTTCCTTCTAATATTCCTGAGGTTAACATGATTACATAAAGCTCTATGGAATCCTTTTATCTGTTGATAGTGCCTTTAGAGTCTCAATTATCCTCGTGTACCAATTAGATGACTTTGAGCCCTTCTGAGATGTCTTATTAGGTAGTACAATCATTTTCCTGTTACAAAATTATATATTACAGAGCAATGGAACATATATAATATTGCAGAAACACAAACATAGAAAATGCATAAAACAAGAGAGAGACACATGTATACATGGTTCACCCAATTTGGGCTATGTCCATGGAGAAACAACCAAACCTTCCTTTTATATTATCCACCAAAAGGAAGAGATACAACCTACAACCGCTCTGCTATAATTTCCTCTTTTCTCTCACACAGTATCAGCTCTCTTTCTCTCTAATAATACACATACATTTAGCCACAATACAATTCCCTCATATATAGTGAGGGGTTTCCTTCTAGGGAAATTAAATATAACTTCTACCGTTAGATCATTCGCCTAACGAAAAACCCATATTGAATACAAGATTACTGTATTTTACAAGGCAAATTTACATCTATTTTTAGCTTAGGGGGTGCTACCCCCAAACCCCCACGACGAGGGGGCCTCTTAAAAATTGTCATTCCCCCCATGGTGGTGAAACAACGGGTGGCGTTATCACCCCATTATGAACTGGATCCAATGCAGCGATCCATCTGAATAATGAAGATAATCTTGCTCCACACCCAAAAATCTCCCACTTGGATACTGATTATAGCAACTCCACCACTACTTAATTTGTTAAAAAATGACTCTGCTTTGGACCTGGTTGTTTCTCATCTTCATCATCATACTAGAAAAACCAATTGAAACTAAGCATAATCTTAGTTTCTCACATGTTATAGTTTTTCTTAACATATTTGTAGGATTATGGCAAGTGTGTACCTTTTCTAACTTCAACTGTCCATCTTCCAACAATAATTGTATGAAATGGTAGTTGAGTTGCATATGTTTAGTCTTGGAATGAAATGTTGAGTTCTTTGCAAGATGAATGGCGCTCTAGCTATCACTGTATAACTGTCCCAACTCCTTCTTCTTACCCAATCCAGAAACCTTTGTAACCACATCATTTCTTTACTAGCCTCCATGGTAGCAACATACTATGCTGCTGTCATTGAGAGTGCAACAGAACTTTATAATTTTGCAACCCAACTGATAGTTGTTCCACCTACAGTAAACACATACCCTGTGGTGCTCCTCCTGTTATTTCTATCACCTACCATATCTGCATGAACATATCCCTGTAGAGCAATGTTTGAACCACCAAATCATAATTCTTGATATGTGGTACCTCTCAAATACCTGAGAATCCACTTCACTTCCATCCAACGTTCTTTTCTTGGATTGTTCATGTACCTTCTTACAACTCCCACTACATGTGCAATATCAGGCCTTGTGCAGAACATTGCATACATTAAGCTTCCAACTACTAATGCATATGGAACTTTAGACATATAATCTGTATCTTCCTAAGTCCTGGGACACATGCCCTTACTTATTTTGAAATGGCTAACAAAAGGTGTACTAGATGGTTTTGCATTCTGCATATTAAATAGTTTCAGCACCTTTTGTTTTTACTCACTTTGAGGCAATGTTAATTTGTGATTTTTCCTGTCTCTACTTATCCTCACGCCAAGGATTTATTTTCCAACACCCAAATCCTTCATTGCAAATGAGTTTTCCAATTTTATTTTGAGCACATTTACTTCCTACATGTTAGAACATGCCATAACAATAACAATAACAATATAATATAGCAGCCATCATTTTTCCTTTGGAGATAAACACAAGGATAAGAATCACATCTATTATAACCTTGTTCAGACATAAATGTGTCAAATTTTAGTTACCACTACCTTGGAGCCTGTTTTAAGCCATACAAGCTCTTCTTCAACCCACAGACTAGTTTCTCCTTCCCTTTGACCTCATATCTTTATGGCTCCTGCACATATATCTCTTCCTCCGAATCCCGATTGAGAAAGGCCATCTTTACATCTAAATACTCAAGATGAAAATCTTCTACTGCTACTAGACTTAAAATAGTTATGATTTAAGTCATTTTAAAAATAAGAGAAAATATCTTATCAAAGTCTATACCTTTTTTTTATGCAAACCCCTTCACCACAAGTCTAGCTTTACACCTTTTTCTACCCCCATATTCTTCCTTCAACCTCTAAACCCATTTATGGGAGGTGTTGCCACCCCATTATGAACTGGGGTCCAATGCGATGATACCTCTGAATAAAGAATATAACAGGCTCCGTACCCAACATTTCCGACCCTTCATCTTCTGATACTGATCGAGTGGATACGATCAATGATGATTATTCTCATTTACCTTGGTTAGAACTGGTTTCACTCTCTGAGCCTTTCAACTATACTTTTCTAATTAAAAAAATTATCATGGAGGTCATGACCTCAAATGAAATTCCTTGAAATTATTACTATCATCATTCATATTTTCTATCTGACCTTGATAAAATCGATAATGATTTTTCAACTATATTTTTATGTAAGATAGATGAAAGTCCATAATTGTTGATTTCGATTTTTCAATCTGAGTTCGAAAGGAATTTTTGAAATATATTTGCAACGATTACCAATGGCATATCAATTAAAACAAGAATTATTGAAAATATTCACATAGGTGCCTCATGCTCAATCGATGAAATTCGAACATATAAGGCCCTATTTCCAGAATTTTGCAACATTTTTGTCTGGCCCTATAAGGAAATGCGAGAAATTGACCCAAGCATTATAGTACATGAAATTAAGACTTACTAAGATGTTAGGACCCTATACTACTAGTGTAACCCCTTATTGTTATTAGTACAACCCACTTATTATATTGATGTACCCACGTAGTGCCCATATTGTTACTATTATGCCCCATAGAAGCCCACTATTGTTATTATTGTGCCCTTACATTAT
>APFE031235882.1:31557-47130 GCA_000404065.3 Pinus taeda | reverse complement strand
TTATTGTTATGTCGTCTCTGATTATGTTATGACCCCTTAGACTCCTATATATAGAAAGGAGGTCTTTTCATTTGTATCATGGAAGAATTGTTCATTTATGTAATGTAAAGGAGGTTGCTCCCTTGAAGAGGCTGAATTCTAAGGCGTTGATCTATCTTTTCTATCTTTTCTTGAGATGGTTTCATAACATCAGATGCCAAATCTATTAGAAAGAGATTATGTCTGGTGAATCCATGAAAAGCTGCTATGATTAAAGCTAAGGTAAGAAACTTCTCAAATTAGGTTTCATCTACCCAGTTCCCTTAACTAATTAGGTATCCAATATCGTACATGTTAATAAGAAACAAAGAACCATTAGGGTATGTGTCATTTACAGGGATATCAATAAGGCTTGTCCGAAAGGAAACTACCCTACTCCCTATATCAATTAAATCATTGATGAATGTGCCAGAAATGAAATGTTTTCATTTATGAAAATATTTTTTGGCTATAATAAAATCAACATACTTCCAGATGATCAACACCAAACTGCATTCATCAACCCATGGCGGACTTTTTCCTATTAAAAACTCCCATTCGGTTTGAAGAACACTATTGCAACTTTTCAACGAGAAATGTCTTATGAATTTCATGATATCAAGATATTGTGCAACCTTATTTGGATTACTTGTCAGACCATTCAATGAGATGGGAAGACCATCCAATGCATTTGAGAGAAATCTTCATCACATGCAATCATTACAATATTTGCTTGATTCCACATAAGTGTCTTTTTTGTGTGTAATCTGGTCAATTGCTAGGATTTTTCATTTCAAAGGAAGGCATTCATGTCGATTTGTTCAAGTTTGAGGCTATTCTAAATATTCCTCCTTCTTCCAATCTTTGCCAACCCCAAAGTTTGCAAAGGAGGCTATTATCATCAAGACTACTTTTTATACTTGGCCGCATATGATGCCACCATTGGCATAGTTCTAGTTCAGGAAGACAAATTTAATGAAGATCATGTGAGATATTACTTAAGTCATAATTTCACCAAAACTAAAACAAAATATGCATGTGGATAAATTGACCTTGGTAGTTGTTCAAGAAATCCAACATTTCTGTCACCACATTCTATTAGGAAAAACTATTGTGATTTCTGATTGCAAACCCATGGATCACATTCTAACTAGACAATTGTTGGGGGCCAAGTATTCCAAATGTTCATCCTACATGAATTCGATTTTGAATTCATTAAATCAAAATCTAAGAAATAATTGGTATTTGTTGAACTATTGTGTGACTTTCCTCGTACTTAAAATGAAAACGTGGCAGAGGATTCTCTTCCTGACGAATCTCTGTTTCTAATCATTACTTTAGATCCCTAGTATGGATATATCATCATTTATCTTCTGACCTAGATGTTTCAGCTAGAATTGAGATGAATAGATTGTCACCATATTCGGTATGAATCCCAACAATATAATATTGTTGGCAATAAACTTTATCGTCATAATGTCGATTCTATTTTCTGACAATGTTTAATTCATGAGGAATCTGAAAAGGCATTAAATGAATGCCATTCTTGAGCTTGTGGTGATCATATGTCAGGTTTTACCATTGCTCAACAGATCTCATGCATTGGGTATTTCGGGCCTTCTATGTTCAAAATTGTATAACTGCGATCCGAAAATGCCATAATTGTGAAATTTATGATAAAAAAAATGCATGCACATCCTACTCCTCTTCACCCAATCACTAGTTTCAGTCCTTTTTCCAAATGGGGCATTGATTTTCTTACATGTAACCCTCACTCTGCCAGAGGGCATGGGTACATTATCCTTGTGTAGATTATTTTACAAAATGAGCCGTGGCAATGGCTACACCTAAGTATTACATTGAAAAAACATCCATTTTCCTATTCAATTGTGTAATTTCTTCATTCGGAGTTCCACGAGCCATCGTTACAGACCATGGTATCCATTTTCGAAACTATATATGACCGATCTTACCATGAAACTAGTCCTGTGTCATGATAGTTCTACTGTGTATCACTGATAGGAAAATGGCCAAGTGGAAGTCATTAACAAGGTTTTAACCACCATGATTAAACAGATTATCAAGACTCATAAACGAGATTGGAATCTAATGCTTTATCCAGCCTTGTGGGCATACCATACCACAACAAAAAATTCAACTGGTTTTACTCCTTTCCAGCTTCTCTACAGCATGGAAGCAGTTTTATCGATTGAATTCAAGATATCATCTTTGAAACTAGAAATTGAATTATTACCAACCACTTCTGCTAAAGAAGAACTTTTCTGGTACTTAGTACGTCTCGATGAGACTCACTGTGATGCTAAATTAGCTATCAAGGCACAAATTAAACGAGTAAAATTACAACATGATCAAAATGAAAAACCTCATTCATATGCAGAAGGTGATTTAGTCTTGGTCTATGATTATGATCAAGAGCACGATAATTTAGGCACTAGTAAATCTGAGCCCATGTGCAATGACCCTTATATTGTAAAGCATGCACACGAAGAAGGGGCTTATGAACTAGTTGATTATGACAAAATTCCTTTGGAAAAGCCCAAGAATGGTCTTTACCTAAAGAGATATTATACATAGATTGTTCGGTGAAACATTTGTATATTATTGTACCATAGTTTATGTGTGAAAGTTTTTAACATCTTTTTGCGATTTTCTACTACTTCTCTTGTTCATCTTGTGTTACACCTGATTTGCATATGTCGACATTCCCTCAAACTTACATTGGCTTCGCTGATGGTGCTAGTCTATAACACCCTCCTTCCACATCTACCCAAGTAATTGATCAACCAGGGTACACATGTGATTCGAAGTTACTATGATATGAATTGACCTCTTAAGTCATGTTAAGGAAGTGGAACCGACAGAAGCACACCATACAGATCTTCAACATCAGTATTAGGATCCTTATGGGCCATCTCAACCTTTCTTCCAACCAACCCCTGGTTCCCACTGAGATTTTAGATCACTTGACCTTTGAAACTCCCATGATATAGGCCTACTAATGTTCAAGAGGTCTAGATGCTCTCATGACAAGGCATGCTAGCATCCAGGGACTAAATCGCATAATGTTTTACTAGCATCCCCAGGATTTGAGCCACCTTTTCAGGCCCAAAGCCTAGGTCATCGCCCAAAAATCAATAACACCTTGTATACAAAAATATATCAAGGAAATGGAAATACAAATGTAATTAATTGAATAAGACCTTGAATGGAACCGTACTATCCATGAAAAGAATCTCGTCAAACAAATCATGCATATTTAATCTACATGTGTAACTGAAAAATGTAGGTATAAGGGTCTCATACTTAGATTATAATTGCTAAGAATCAATGATTCCTCAACACATTAGCTGCCATTTCATCCGTTAGTTCATATATACAGTGTTCATCCATTTACAAGTAAAAACATGATGAGAGCCATATATAGCTACTGTCATAAAACATATACATAACTAGCATAATAGAAATAAAAAAAACAAGGAAATCACAACCATATAATCCACATATAAACCAATATAATACTCATATAAAGACGAGAAATAACCTCATATTGATGATGCAAAATCCAAACCTGGGATGGGACTTCCACGTTTCCACCTAATCATAGAATGATTGAGTCAAATCTCCCTTCATCTATCCACCCCCGTTCCATATTCCAAACATGAATGTGGGATTTTATAGAACACATCAATTCAAAACCATCAAGGCTTTTAGAGGCCAAACCCCTCAACCCTTCAAGAAATGATTCCACCTCACGATCGGACATCACAAAACTATCATCAAATTGGTCTCCACCCAAGCGTTCTATGGCTCCATAGAATTTGTTCCAACCAAGGCTTCGAGGACCAGTAACTCAACCCACATCTGTTTTCGGGCTTCGAGAGCATTTCTCCAACCAGGGCTTCCAAGACTAGTAACTCAACCCACCAATGGTTTCTAGAGCATTTGTCCAACCAAGGCTTCTAGGACTAGTAACTCAACCCAAGTTCGTACAAGGTTTCCAAAACATTTCTCCAACTAGGATTTCTAGTAACTAATAACTCAACCTAGCTAAAGGAAACATGAGAACCAACCAAAACAAAATAAGGAAATAAACCCACAATCTCCATGGCTATCTAGGAAATGGAAGGGCTAGGAAATCCACTATCAATCCAGGCTATCCTCCATGCCAGTGATAGATCATGACCAATAGTCCACATGCATATGCCATGCATGCTAAAACTAGTGAGGAAAACATATATGCAACTATGTACATGCAAGCCAAATTTGTTGTAGTTATTGATCCCAATGTCCTCTTGTGCTTTCCTAATCTTCCTTTGCCTTTTGGCTCCAAAACTCCAAGTATGCCACACTCTCCAAGAGTGCTCCAAGAAAACTCTAGGTGTCCAAGAGTATGAGAGAGAGAGAATAATGAGAGAACTCAGAAACTGAACTGACCAAACTCTATGTACTGATCCTCGGAAGTCTTTTTATGAGTTAGGCCTTTATTTTCTTCATTCCATTATTTTCCTTCATTTTCCTCTTGACATGCAACCTATGACCTTTCGCCTCCCTCTTCTCCTAATTTCCATTAGTTTCATAAATAAATGGGCCAAATTCCATTTTCCTTTCCAAATCCTTAGCCATTTCCTTTACCAATTTCCTTAGCCATCAATAACCAAAAGAACACCCACACTAGGATCTCTTACCCAACATTCAACTTGGAATAAGTGTCCCATCAATCATGACTATTAATTTTCCTTTATTAACTTTTGTTACATGGAATTTTCACCAAGGTTGTTACATGGTTGTAGTACTTGGAATTTATGTTTTGCAACTTGGGTCATTTATTCGCCCACAGTGAGTTAGTTTCTATTCATGGGATATGCCTCAGTCCAACAACGAATAATATTGCAGTATCTAGCACAATGATTGAGCTATTATCTGATGCCATTGCATTTGGCATTCGTCAATTGACCGTTAGGTTAGATTCACAACTTGTGGTATTACATTTGAATGTTGTTTATTCAGTTAGAAGTTCTTTCATGTTAAGGATGTTTTTTCAAGTTTATCTCTTGGAAAGGGAATTTGATTATATTGAGTATCAACATATTCTAATAAACTTAAACACATTAACATATGCATTAGCTAATTATGTCTTAAATTGGGACTTGTAAAACATTTGTAAAGAAGTTAATGCAATATTCATTCATATATTGGACGAGATATACAAAAATAGTAGTAGCTTTCATTAGATAAAAGTATGTAAATAGTGTGGCTTTTACAGAAGGTCTCATCTAAAGACATGCATCCCCATGGCCTTTATTTTCCAAACATGTTGATACATTATCAAAAATAAAAAATTCTAGCCCTAAGACTAGTGATTGCGCATAATGATGAACATGGTAGCATACAATAGCACATGCTACTTGTAGAAAATCGTTAATAGGTCCAGGAACCCCTGCAATATGCCTCTTGTAACGTAGAGGAAAATCATCTATCGTGGCATTTAGAATGTCCAAAGTCAACCTCTCAAGGTTATGCTCTATCTCTATGAGTGTCTCTACCGCCTCTAGGTTCTGTATTGTAGGAGAAAATGGCTTCTCAACATGTCGATCATATATACGTAATACAGTTGGTCTCATTGTGGCCAAATCATCATGATCATTTTGGATAATTAGTTTCTGATGCCAAAATAACAAAAAATGAAAATTTTCATAAAATCAACCAAAATGTGAAATTTTACCGATAGCACGCCACTGCATCCCAAGAGGAAATGGCATGGTGAGATCTCCTGTGTAGTGCATCCCTACAAACAGAAAATCTTTGATCATAATGATATTATTTTCCAGCTAATCAAAGAAGTTAGGAAAATGCAAAGCTTCAATACCACATAGTTGTGCAACAATGAACCCGATGGCTTTCAAAGAAATTTGTGCTATGGTCTTGATGTCAATCCTGCCATCTTTAAGAATTTCTCCTCGAGTACAATGTTGTATAAAATAGGTAACATTGGTTTCACCACCTAGTCTATGCCCATATAGGTTGATTTCCACCCCACGGTGTGGAAGTCCACTCAGGAAGTAAATGTCATCAACATCAATGACAAGTCTATGGTCTTTGACTATGAAACATTTTTACTAAACATTCCACTTGCCTACCATCCATTCTAGCAAGTCTAATTGGGCCTTCATGCCTGAAATGGTAAACAACTTGTACAAGCCATAATTTGTTAAGACCTATATGGTTGTTGGATCATTCAGAGTAGTTATATCTCTCCCTTCATGCTCACATTCACTCCATTCCATCTTTGTCATTCAAAAGCCTACAATTAAACATAAAATATCATTAGAATGAATCATGGAGAGAATTAGAAAAAACTTTGGGCGTTTTCTATCTTATTTTTCTTGCCCTCAGCACTCTATGGAGCCAAATATTGTGAAAAATGCACATGTGCATGGTTTCTTCCTTATAAACTACACACATAGTGTTAAAAGATAAGTCGATGTGTGCAGGATCGATAAGGGAGACCTTTGCACATTGAGGGAAAAAGTCATTTTGAAGACCCTCCCCAAAAAACCTCAATCTACATTGAAAAGCTAAATAAATGGCATGAAAGTGAACAGCTTAGAGAGGAAATCTACCTAGAGAAGATGGATTGTGATTTCATCCAATGGTTTCCCTATATTAACTGATATAGAACTAATAAACTATTATCACCAAGCAACACTTCCAACTCTAGAACATATACATGACTACCATTAAATAAATTTGCGTATATATGTGCCTCTTATGCATAAAATGTGCATACATATCTCAAGACATATTATGCACTAGTTACTATCACTAACCCATATATCACTGAAATTTCATCAAACTATGTTAATCATTAAACAATAATAAATATACTTATCCAAAAACTACAACATTAATCAAACCATATTTACTCATACAGTATACATGACTATTCTAAAACAGATGCATGTATTTATGCAATATTCAGGAGTACAACCTGTGTATAGATCTAAATCAAAATTATCTATGCAAACACACATTCTACATACTTCATTTTAAAAATCACATATCCCAACTAAAACATTCAAATCATAGCTCCAATATGACCACATAGTTTTCATTGATAGATACTTAAACATAAACAAATCAGTCAAACATATTCGTTGGTTCTCAATACTCGTTGAGATCTTTTAGATCTGATCTTTGAACATGCCCTTAAAAGAATGGATACATTCATTAGCTACCTCTAAGTTAGGAAATCACCATGGAAAACATCAGAGTGCCATGAAAACACACCCTCCCAAAGGTGTTTAGAAGCTTAATTTTCGACCACATAAGTCCAAAATCTTTATGAACATCTTGGAAAAGAATTCAGAGCTTGGTTCACTATATTCTTGTAGATATGGTTCATTAAAGTAAGGGTATTTGTATGCTCTAGAATTCAGTCTCAAACAAGTAGCTTTGGGAAATCGTCATAAATTTCGTTTTGTGTATCTATATTAAATTTCGTAAAAATTGGCTGAAAGTGAAAGAACTTTAGTTTTTGGGGTACCATTCTTAGGGCCAAAAGTTTTTAACATCTTCTTGAGATTTTTCGCTACTTCTCTGTCTCACCTTTTATTACACTTGATTTGCAGACATCGAGATTCAAACAGATTTACATTGTCTACGCTGATGGCACTAATATGTCACACCCTCCTCCCACATCTACCCAAGTAATTGACCAACTGGGGTAAAGATGTGATGAGAAGTTACTATGATATGATTTGACCTCATAAGTCACGTTAAGGAAGTGGAACCGATGGAAACACATCATACAAACCTTCAACATTAATATTAGGATTGTTGGGGACCGTCTCAACCTTTTTGCCAACTAGCCCCTGGGTCTCACAGAGATTTTAGATCACTTGACACCTAGACACACCCATGCTATAGACCTACTAGTATTAAGGAGGCTCTGGGTGCTCTCATTACAAGGCATGGCAACGTCCATGGACTAAATATTACAATGTTGTGCTAGCATCCCCAGGATTTGAGCCCCTTTTTCAGGCCCACAACCCAGGTCATTGTCCAGAATTGAATAAAACCATCTATGCAGAAAGATAACAAGGAAGTGGAAATACAAATGCAATTACTTGAATAAGACCTTGACTAAACCGGTGCTAGCCATGATTGGAATCTTGTCAAACATTTCATACATATGTAATCTACATGTGTAACTAATGGATGTGAGTATACGGGTTTCATACTTAGCTTAAAATTGCTAATAATCATTGATGCCTCAACACATTAGCTACCATTTCATCCATTAGTTCATATATATAGTGTTAATCCATTTACAAGTAAGACCATGATGAGAGCCATACATAACTACTGTCATACAACATATACATAACTAGCATAATAGCAACAAAAATACCATGTAAATCACAACCATATAATCCACATATAATACTCATAGAAAGACAATAAATAACCTCATATTGATGATGCAAAATCCAAACCCAGGATGGGACTTCCACGCTCCACCTTACCATATAATTGATGAGCCAAATCTCTCTTCATCCATTCACCCTCATGCCATATTCCAAGCATGAATGTGGGATCTCATAGAAAACATCAATCCAAAACCATCCAAGGCTTCTAGAGGCCAACCCCTTCAACCCATCCAACAGTGTTTCCACCTCATGATCGGACATTAGAAAACAATCATTAGATTGGTGTCTACCCAAGCCTTCTAGTGCTCCAGAGCATTTGTTCCCACCAAGGATTGTAGGAATAGTAACACAACCCACATCTATCATCAGGCTTCCATAACATTTGTCCAACCAGTTCTTCCAGGACTAGTAGCTCAATCCAAGATGTTACACGGCTTTTGAAATGTTTGTCCAACTAGGCCTTGCAAGAACAAATAAATCAACTGAAGCTAAAGGAAATATGAGAACCAACCAAAACAAAAGAAGGAAATAAACCAACAATCTCCATGGCTATTTAGGAAATGGCAAGGATAGGAAATCCACTATCAATCTAGGCAATCCTCCATGCTAGTGATAGATCATGACCAATAGTCCACATGCATATGCCATGCATGCCAAAACTAGTGAGGAAAACATATATGAAACTCGATAGCTATAAGCCAAATTTTTTGTAGCTATGGATCCCAATGTCCTCTTTCGCTTTCTTGATCTTACTTTAACTTCTAGCTCCAAAACTCCACGTATGCCACACTCTCCAAGAGTGCTCCAAGAAAACTCTAAGTGTCCAAGAGTATGAGAGAGAGAGAATAATGATAGAGCTCCAAAACTGAACTGACTAAACTTTGTGTACTAATCCTCAGAAACCTTTTTATGAATGAGGCTTTTATTTTCTTCATTATACATTATTTTCCTTCATTTTCCTCCTCACATGCAACCTGTGACCTTTCACCTCCCTCTTCTCATAATTTCCATTATTTTCTACGGGCCAAATTCCGCTTTTTCTTTCTAATGTCTTAGCCATTTCCTTTACCAATTTCCTTAGACATTAATAACAAAATTATCGCCCACACTAGGATGTCTTACCCAACATTCAGCTTGGAATAAGTGTCCCATCAATCATGGTTATTATTTTTCCTTTATTAAGTTTTATTACATGGAATTTTCACTAGGGTTGTTACATAGTCGTAGTACTCGGAATTTATGTTCTACAACCTGGGTCATTTATTCTCCCTCAGTGAGTTAGTTTTTATTCATGGGATATGCCTCAGTTGAACAACAAACAATATTGCAGAATGTAGCACAGTGATTGAGCTATTATCTGATGCCATTGCATATGGCAGTCGTCAGCTGACCATTAGGTTAGATCGCAACTCATGGTATTACATTTGAATGTTGTTTATTGAGTTAGAAGTGCTTTCATGTTAAGGATGTTCTTGCGGCTTCATGTCTTGGAAAGGGAATATGATTATATTGAGTATTAAGATATTCTAAGAAATTTAAACACATTAACAGATGCATTAGCTAATTATGCATTAGCACATTTTTTGCATCTGTTAATTGTCTATTGTGTTTGACTATGAGACATTTTTCCTAAACATTCCACTTGCCTATAATCCATTCTAGCAAGTCTAATTGGGCCTTCATGCCTAGAATGGTAAACAACTTGTACAAGCCATAATTTGTCAGGGCCTATATGGTTGCTGGATCATTCAAAGTAGCTATATCTTTCCCTTTGTGATCACATTCACTCAATTCCATATTTGTGGTTTAAAAGCCTGTAGTTAAACATAAAATATCATTAGAATGAATCATGGAGAGAATTAGCAAAAGATTTGGGCATTTTCTATCTTATTTTTCTTGCCCTCGGCACTCTATGGAGCCGACTATTATGTAAAATACACATGTGCATGGTTTCTTCCTTATAAACTGCGTAGATAGAATTAAAAGATAATTTGTTGTGTGCGGGATCGATAAGGGTGACCTTTGCACATTGAGGGAAAAAGTCATTTTGAAGACCCTCCCCAAAAAACCTCAATCTACATTGAAAAGCTAAATAAATGGCTTTGAAAATCAAGAGCTCAGAAAGGAAATCTACCTGGAGAAGATGGCTTGTGATTTCATCCAACATTTTGCCTATATTAACTGATATAAAACTAATAAATTGTTATCACCAAGCAACACTTCCAACTCTAGAACATATACATGACTACCATTAAATAAATTTGCGTATATATGTGCCTCTTATGCATAAAATGTGCATACACATCTCAAGACATATTATGCACTAGTTACTGTCACTAACCCATATATCACTGAAATTTCATCAAACTATGTTAATCATTAAACAATAATAAATATACTTATCCAAAAACTACAAAATTAATCAAACCATATTTACTCATACAGTATACATGACTATTCTAAAACAACTGCATGTATTTATGCAATATTTAGGAGTACAACCTGTGTATAGATCTAAATCAAAATTATCTATGCGAACACACATTCTACATACTTCATTTTCAAAATCACATATCCCAACTAACACATTCAAATCATAGCTCCACTATGACCACATATTTTTCATTGATAGATACTTAAACATAAACAAATCAGTCAAACATATTCATTAGTTCTCAATACTCATTGAGATCTTTTAGATATGAGCTTTGAACATGCCCTTAAAAGAATGGATGCATTCATTATCTGCATCTAAGTCAGGAAATTACCATGGAAAACATCAGAATGCCATGAAAACACACCCTCCCAAAGGTGTTTAGAAGCTTAATTTTCGACCACATATATCCAAAATCTTTATGAGCATCTTTTAAATGAATTCAGAGCTTGGTTCACTATATTCTCGTAGATATGGTTCATTAAAGTTAGGGTATTTGTATGCTCTAGAATTTAGTCTCAAACAAGTGGCTTTGGGAAATAGTCATAAATTTCTTTCTGGGTATCCATATTAAATTTCGTAAAAATTGGTTAAAAGTGAATCAACTTTAGTTTTTGGGGTACCAGTTTTAGGGAAAAAAAAATTTAACATCTTCTTGAGATTTTCCGCTACTTCTCCATCTTATCTTTTGTTACACTTGATGTGCAGATGTCGACATTCCATGAGACTTACATTGTCTTCACTGGTGGCACTAGTATGTAACACCCTCCACCCACATCTACCCAAGTAACTGACCAACTGGGGTAAACATGTGATGAGAAGTTACTATGATATGGTTTGACCTCATAAGTCACGTTAAGGAAGTAGAACCGATGGAAACACATCATACAAACCTTCAACATTTGTATTATGATCCTTAGGGACCATCTCAACCTTTCTGCGAACTAGCTCATGGGTCCCATGGAGATTTTAGATCACTTGAACTCTAGACACACCCATGCTATAGACCTACTAGTGTTCGGGAGGCTCTGGGTGCTCTCATTACAAGGCATGCCAAAGTCCATGGACTAAATTGTACAATGTTGTGCCAACATCCCTACGATTTGAGCCCCTCTTTCAGGCCCACAACCCAGGTCATTTCCCAGAATTGAATAACACGGTCTATACAGAAAGATAACAAGGAATTCGAAATACAAATGCAATTACTTGAATAAGACCTTGACTAAACTAGTACTAGCCATGATAGGAATCTCGTCAAACATACCATGCATATGTAATCTACATGTGTAACTGATAGATGTGAGTATAGAGGTCTCATACTTAGCTTAGAATTGCTAAGAAACATTGATGAATCAACACATTAGCTGCCATTTCATCCATTAGCTCATAGATATAGTGTTCATCCATTTACAAGTAAGACCATGATGAGAGCCATACGTAACTATTGTCATAATACATATACATAACTAGCATAATAGCAACAAAAATACCAAGTAAATCACAGCCATATAATCCACATATAATACTCATAGAAAGACAATAAATAACCTCATATTGATGATGCAAAATCCAAACCTAGGATGGGACTTCCACATTCCACCTGACCGTAGAATTGTTGAGCCAAATCTCTCTTCATCCATTCACCCTCGTGCCATATTCCAAGCATGAATGTGGGATCTCATAGAACACATCAATCCAAAACCATCCAGGGCTTCTAGAGGCCAACCCCCTCAACCCATCCAACAATGATTCCACCTCACGATCAGACATCGGAAAACCATCATTAGATTGGTCTCTACCCAAGCCTTCTAGTGCTCCAGAGCATTTGTTCCAACCAAGGGTTCCATGAATAGTAATGCAACCCACATCTATCATCAGGCTTCCATTACAATTTTCCAACAATGGCTTCCAAGACTAGTAATTCAATCCAAGATGTTACATGACTTCCAAAACGTTTGTCCAACCAGAGCATCTAGGAATGAATAAATCAACCAAAGCTAAAGGAAACATGAGAATCAACCAAAACAAAAGAAGGAAATAAACCCACAATGTCCATGGCTATTTAGGAAATGGTGAGGATAGGAAATCCACTATCAATCCAGGCAATCCTCCATTCCAGTGATAGATCATGAGCAATAGTCCACATGCATATGCCATGCATGCCAAAAATAGTGAGGAAAACATATATGAAACTCGATACCTATAAGCCAAATTTTTTGTAACTATGGATCCCAATGTCCTCTTGTGCTTTCTTGATCTTATTTTGACTTCTAGCTCCAAAACTCAATGTATGCCACATTCTCCAAGAGAGTTGCAAGAAAACTTTAAGTGTCCAAGGGTATGAGAGAGAGAATAATGAGAGAGCTCCAAAACTGAACTGACCAAACTTAGTGTACTAATCCTCAGAAGCCTTTTTATGAATGAGGCTTTTATTTTCTTCATTATACATTATTTTCCTTCATTTTCCTCCTCACATGCAACCTGTGACCTTTCACCTCCCTCTTCTCCTAATTTCCATTATTTTCTATGGGCCAAATGCCATTTTGCCTTTCCAATGTCTTAGCCATTTCCTTTACCAATTTCCTTAGCCATTAATAACAAAATGATCACCCACACTAGGATATTTTACCCAACATTCAACTTGGAATAAGTGTCCCATCAATTGTGGTTATTATTTTGCCTTTTTTAAGTTTTATTACATGGAATTTTCACCAGCGTTGTTACATAGTTGTAGTACTCAGAATTTATGTTCTGCAACTTGGGTCATTTATTCACCTTCAGTGTGTTAGTTTATATTCATGGGATATGCCTCTGTTGAACAACGGACAATATTGTAGAATCTAGCACAATGATTGAGTTATTATATGATGCCATTGCATTTGGCATTCATCAGTAGACCATTAGGTTAGATTCGCAACTCATGGTATTACATTTGAATGTTGTTTATTGAGTTAGAAGTGCTTTCATGTTAAGGATGTTTTTGCGGTTTCATCTATTGTAAAGGGAATATGATTATATTGAGTATCAAGATATTCTAAGAAATTCAAACACATTAACAGATGCATTATCTAATTATGTCTTAAATTGGCACTTGTAAAACAAATGTAAATAAATTAATGCAATATTCATTCATATATTGGATAAGATATACAAAAATAGAAGTAGTAGATTTCATTAGATAAAAGTATGTAAATAGTGTGGCTTTTACAAAATGTCATCCAAAGACATGCATCTCTGTGGCCTTTATTTTCCGAACATGCTGATACATTAACGAAAATAAAAAAATATAACCCTGAGACTAGTGACTATGCATGATGATGACCATGGTAGCATACAATAGCATGTGCTACTCATTGTAGCAAATGGCTAATAGGTCCAAGAACCCCTATAGTATGCCTATCATAGTGGATGTTAGCTCCTGCTGCAGCAGGTATTCATATTTCATGATTGGCATTTCACAGGCCAAATATGTTGTACTTTGCTTGCTGCAATGCTCCATATTTGCTCAAATAGTGTCCATATGAAGAAGGCTACTTCAAGTTCATTCAATTGCCTTCAAATTTTGTAAAGTTTTCTTGGTATTGCTACTGTTAGTTGAAGGGAGGTCCAAACAGTTTAATCTTGGTCTCCCTAGGTTTAAATTTCTTGTTTTAGAATATAGAGATTGTAAGTCTGTCCAAACAGTTTAATCTTGGCAGACTCTTAGATAGGTAGAGAAATAGAAGAGTCCAACTATTTAATTTGGGCTCTGGAAGAAATAAGGGTAGTATGTAGATAGGAAAGCATCAAAAGAAAATGTATGATGGGTTTGCAAGTCTAAGTGCACCCCCAAGCAAAAGAAGAAAAATGGCTAGGAAAGTAGGTTGGGTAGGTAGTTCTGAGGCTATTGAATTGCTGAAAAGTTCCAAGTTTGCAGGCATCATATCATGCAGAACATAATCAGCAAAGATTTGTAAGCAAAAGGGCTCAAAGGACGTATAACTAACTTCCCTTCTCTGTTTTCCCCAATCATTAACTAACATCCCAAAAGAGGTCAAGATCTGCTTGACACCTCTTAAGTCATCATCTTCATCATTCCGCTTGAGTAAAGATCTGCTTTACTGAAAATTGTTCCATATCTTCTCCCAAAGTATGATCCTACCCCCTATAATAGCCTAAGTCTCTCGAACTTAGCGCTTTCTCATCATCTCCATATTAACCACTAACATTATTATCTAGCTCCCTATGTTTCCTGTCCCCGTATTAAAATTAACTAAAAATCCCTTATGTAATATCCCTCCCCTGGTTGAAAAATAACCATATCAGTTCCCGGGAATTGCTCAGTTTATCAGAAACTAAGCAAGAGCCTGACCTCCTAACCACTTCCCAAAATAAGATGGACTCCTTCCAAAGTATAAAGTTCCCCCGAGGTAGTCGGACCCCTTCCGAAAACCTTATATGACCTTCACACTCACTTACTTACCTTTCCCCTCAAAACCATTTTCGCGTCGCAACCTCGCACTCTCGCATTCATACCAAGCATAGCCCATCCATCCCCCGCCAATGCGATATTGCGATATCGGCGACCGGCGATCACAAACGCCGAGTGTCCAACCCGTCCACCTTTCCTCTCTGCCAATGCGATATCTCGATATCGCATATCGGCAGTCGCAAGCGCCAGATGCCCAACCT
>APFE031235872.1:0-17421 GCA_000404065.3 Pinus taeda | reverse complement strand
AGGAATCAATAGTAGACTTTGATTGTTTGTTTCTAAGATAGCCACCCATCTTAGTGGGAATAGCAGCATCCGTGTGGACACTATTCCCGTATAACAGATATGGTTAATCATCTATGACCATGTTGACCATGGTTGATCATAGTATGACCATGTGTCACAACCCTGAGTTGGTGCCATCATGAAATGGGTGACCTTGATGATCCTTGGGGACTTATAAGTCGTGTTCACCTAAGTTGTGTGATGCAATGAGCACGGAACACATGCACATCACATTAGGCAAATGGACCAAGTTTTGGGCAGATTGGTTGAACGAAGTGCACCTATAGGCGCCACATATAATGCATGGCACAAAGGCGAGCGCCCCGAGCATGCCCACAAGAAGGAGGGGCGCTCAAGTTCCCATAGGCAAGTCATGTGAACGAGTCGACAAAGGGAAAGCAAGTTGGAGTGTTGGGAAACACGACCACATAACAGGTGTCATGGGCGAGTTGGGTAGAGGAGGTTAGTGATACACACATGAAAGAGTTTGGTGGGGTGAAATGTACGACGAACGTAGACGGGTTGACATGAACAATAGTTAGGAAAGACATACGGAACAAGAAAAAGGCATACGTCGAGTGAGACATGTGATGGTAGTCGACTAGGAAAGACGTGCGATGAAATAAATGAAGTGAAATCAAAGTGAGGGCATAGCATGTGGCACATGATAATGAATGCTTATGCCCTGGCTGCACCCGCGCAACGATGGGGTAGCTGGGTGACGAGGCATTGCATGTTGGACACGTCAGAGTGCCCAAATGGCATGGGGCACCCACACGATGACACGGTGGGTCAACCCAACTTGTGAAGGGGCACCCGCCCAAACAAATGAACAACGAAACATATAAGTAGAGGATGGTTGCACTATGGAGAGGACTAGAAAAAAAAATCACACAACAAAGAGAATAACCAAAAAGTTGGGTACATGTCACAAAGGAAGGAAACACAACTAAGGCATGGTTGCAAAAAAGCAAGGAAGGCTCACTCAAGTGAGCTTAGTCATGCGAGTTTTTTGGGAAGTTCTAAAGGGATGGTGTTTGGTTTTCGATAAAGTGTGTAAAATTTTGGGGTTTTTGGTTTGGGCAAGGTTTAAACCTTAAATTTTGTGCATGTCTTGGGTATGGGACTTGTATATTTATTGAAGTCTTGGCAAGTGTGTTGGGTTGGTCCAACAACTACCTAATGTTGTAACATACTCTAAAGTTTTGAAGTTGAAGTTAATAGAAAATGGGAGAAGTTTCTATTTTGGAATTCCCCCTCCCACTACATATGTTTTACTTCTTGTATATGTTTATCGCACATTGTTATGAACTGTTGAACTATTGATATTGCAAATTGAATGTTTATGAAGGAAATCAACTAAAGTAAGATTGAATTGAATAATTGGCTAAGTATTGGAAGTGTTGTAGAAAATCCTATAGATTCACAAGCTCATGTAATCTACTAAAATAAGAGACAAGAATCCACTTCTACTCTTTATAACGGAAGCCCATAAACATCAAGAAAACAATAATCAATAGAGGAAGAGAATCAAAGGAACATAACACAATAAATATCTAGGGAAAGCCACAACTCAAAACCCCACTATCTGTTTTGTATTAATCAAGAAAATCAAGATGAAATTACAATGCTTGTTCTCTCTAGAACAATCCCAACACTCAGCAAATTCAATCTCCAACTCATAAGCAAGCTCAAGGCCAAAGCTTAGCCAATTCACAAGCTCTCCAAGTCTCTATTCCAATTTGTAATTCCTATGAAGGATAACTTGTATTTAAAGGGAAATAAAACCTCTAAAAATAGCACAATCCCTCAAGGATCAGTTCCTGAATGCATGCACTATTAGTGCAACTCAGAAAAATCTAAAACAAATAGTACATTGTCCCTAAACTCTAGTCTCAACTAGGTCTTTCTCATAATAGACAAGCATGAGTTTCTGATGGTGGAATCTTTAGTTAACTAGAGTAGAACTAATTAGGTCACTAGTGTCCCAACTGACTGTTTACTCACTATTAGTTCCTGAAATGGATTGGAACTAATTTAACTGGACTTAACTCAATAAACTGATTTAACTAATTACAACTCATTCATAATTCATCCTTAACTCCTATAAGTTATGGAGAACATATACATGTCTTCGAAAAGACTTCCAATTCGAATTTCCAAAATTAATTAAGTTAATTAGACTTAATTAATTATTTTCAAATTGCTATGAGAAAAGAATTCTATTTTAATTCAAGGATAAATTAAACTGGAATTTCTTGTTGCCATTTCTCAACACTCCCTCTCAACAAGAAATGGATTATCCACTACCCTGATCCTGTCTCTGTGAAACTCGAATTTACATCTTGGCAATTCATTTTTCAAGATGTCAATAGCTTTCTCCTCAGTGGGAATATAATATAACAAAATTATCTGCCTCAATACAAAATATTTGAGATGATGATACCAAATATCTATATGCTTGGACCGATCATGAAAAACTGGATTTTCATATAGTTTGATACAACTCTGATTATCACAATAAATTACTGTTGGATCCACCTGTTGACCAAACAAACCAACCAAGATCTTCCTCATCCAGATAGCCTCACATGTTGCTTGACTTACAACCATGTACTCTACCTCTACCGAATTGAGTGCAATTGAGCTTTGTTTCTTGTTGTACCAAGAAACTACAACTGACCCAATACTAAAGATCCCTCTTGAAGTGCTCTTCATGTCAGATGGACTCCCCGCCCAATCTGCGTCGGTGAAGCCTTGAAGCTTAACTCTCTCTGTCCATCTATACCACAACCCAAACTGAGTAGTGTCTTTGAGGTATCTCAATACATGCTTTGTCGCCTTCCAATATAGCTTGGTAGGCCTAACCATTGCTTGACTAAGCTGGTTAACTACATAACACATATTTGGTCGTGTGTTCACCAAATACATGAGTGAAATCACAAGTTGCTTGTAAACAATAACTTCCACTACTTCCCCTAAAGTAGCATCCTCCTTCCTCCAGTTACCAGCTAGAGGAGTCTCCATGGGTTTACTGTTCTCCATGTGGAATCTCCTGAGTATCTCATTGGCATACTTGCCTTGAGAAACAAAGAACTCCCCATCTCCCTGCCATACCTCCATTTCCTTCATCTCAAATTCTCTTGCAATGTCCTCCTTGCAAGATTTGATGGGCTTCTCATCACTTGTCAATATGAGATCATCTACATAAAGTATAATGATCAAAGGCTTACCTTCCACCACTATGTAATACAGTTCGCATATGCTTCGCTCTTTGTGAAGCCCAACCCAGTTAAGTAGCTAAATATCCTGGTGTACCAAGCACGGGGTGCTTGCTTCAGCCCATACAACACTCTCTTGAGTTGGCACACGTGACTCATGGTCCAAGGTTTCAAAACCTTTGGGCTTCTTTATGTACACCTCTTCCTCAATCATGCCATTAAGAAAGGCAGTATTCACATCCATTTGATGGATCTTCCAACCCATTTGTGCTAATAGTGCCAAAATAGATCTGATAGATGAGTACCTTGCAACAGGAGAATAGGTCTCATCATAGTCAATCCCCTCTACCTGTGAAAAGCCACCGGCCACAAATCTAGCTTGTGCTTCTCCACACTACCATCTACAACTTGCTTTACCTTGTAAAGCCAAGGGGATCTCACAATTGACTTGTCCTCCGGTCACTAGACCACATCCCAAACATTGTTTCGAACTATGGAGTCATACTCCTCCACCATCACATCAACCCAAACCGACTATTGCACTACTTCCTAAAAGGAAGATGGCTCTGTCACAACACATGCACCCATAAGTGCCATGTATCCAGTGTACCTCTTTGGTGACCTCCTTTCTCTGTGCTGAGAAGAGGGTGTTCCCACATTCTCCCATGCATCATCCAACAATCTATCAACCTCTTTAGTGTGCTTTCTTACCTATTTGGAAGCCTTTTCCTAAGTGGATGTCTCCACTCTCGGAATATTTGCATGTGGCTGCTCCACATCAATCTGAGGCTCCTCAACCTTAGGAACTAAAATTTACTCCTTCGCATGTAGCTCAAGCTCCCTCTCAAGGGATACTCGCATGGCCTTATCCTCATCAAACTTGGAATCCCTGCAAAACACTGTCATTCGACTGATTTGCATGTACACCTGATAGTTGTGGGGAGTATCAGTGTACCCCATAAAGATCCCCAAATTTGTTGTTGGCTCAAGCATCTTCCATGCATCTTTGGTCACATTGAAATAAACTAATGACCCAAAAATCCTGAAGTGACCAAAATCTGGTGTGTTACTCTCAAGCATCCGATGTGGACTACGGTTTTGAACATAAACCATTGTGTTGCATGCCTTAGCCCACAAGTGTAGTGGCAGGCCCCGATCATGCAACATATCCCTTGATGCCCATACTATGCTCCCGTTCTTCCTCTTAGCAACCCCATTCTGTTGAGGGTTATGAGGTGTTGCCAACTCTCATTTAATCCCTTCTATTGCACATAAGTTCTTAAACTCATTGGATACATATTCTCCACCATTATCACTCCGTAGAGCTTTAACCTTCTTTCCTCACTCTTTCTCGACCAATGCTTTGAATTCACAAAACTTTGTGAATGTCTAATCCTTTCTCTGCATGAAAAATATCCAAAATTTTCGATAATATTCATCTACAAATATAACATAATAACCATGTTTGGCAGTGGATACTGTCGAGAATGGTCCACACACATCTGAATGGACTCTCTCTAGAATAGACTCTGCTTGACTGTCTCTATCTCCAAAGGAAGACTTGGTGTATTTTCCCAAAGTACAACCCTTCCATGTATCAACTCGCTCAAGCATACCTTTGGGAAGACCAGTAGAGATTTGTTGCAATATTTTCAAAGCCCATGATGTAAGTGACCCAATCGCCTATGCCACAACTCGCCGACATCTCAGCTCAACATATTTTCCACTTTTTGAACTCAAAGCAACACAATCCTCTACCGAGTCTATCTTATATAGATTCTGAACTCGAATCCCTATCTTCTTTACTGGATCTGTGGCTATGTGTCGAAGGAACACCTTTCCTTTTGAAAGATCACATCATAGTCTCTATCCTCAAGCATGGAACGGATGCCAAGTTCTTCGTCAGTCCAGGTACATGCATAATGTTCTTCAACGTGAGTGGAGCCGCATCCTCCCTCTGAAAAGTAATAGTGCCCACACCAGTAACACTATGCTTATCATCATCACCCATCTCGATATGCATCTTGAGATCTTTCTCCTCCAGTTCACTAAATAACTCTTTGTTGTCAGTCATGTAGAAAGAAGCTCCATTGTTCAAGTACCAGATACTTCCCATTATTGAAGACACCATGCATGCAATGAGGGAAAATTCCAATTCGAATTGGGAGGCCAAAGCCTCACCCACCTCTCCTCTTGAGGACTTATCTTGGACTTCTTCAATGGACAATTTGTAGCAAAGTGACCCATCTTGTGGCAATGAAAGCATTTAACTTTTGTCATGTCCTTCTTCTTACCTCCATGATAAGAATCTTATTTGGAATGAGAAATTTTACCTTTCCCCTTCCTTGCCTTTATCACTAAGGCACAATTCTCTTCATCACTAGTATTTGATGAAGAACCATCCATGGTGTTCCTCTTGATCTCATCTTGCATCAAATACGACAATAGTTGTTCCCAATCTAGCAGCTTCTCCTGACCATTGGTAAAGTCCTGATAATTATGCAAATTCTTTGGGAGTCCAAGAAGAGAAAGGCTCACCATATCCTCCTTGGAAATTGTGATTCCAACACTTCCAAGTTCATCTGGACATTGAGTGAACTTGGTCAAGTACTTTGGAATCATCTCCCCTTTCTCCATCTTGATTTTACAAAGTTTATCCTTTAGCGACAACTTCCTTTGATCACTGCTATTCTGATACAATTTTGTCAATGTTTTCCACATAGCATGCAGAGTTTCCTTGCCATGGAGGCTTGAGACAATGTGGTATCGAACTCCCTCAAGGATTATCTACCTTGCCTTCGCCACACACTTCTTCCATTCAGCCATGTTATATGCATCAGTAGTTGCTAGCTTGGGGACTTCTTGATCAATGAATTCCTTCAAGCCATTATCTTCTAGCATAGCCTCCATCCTGTCCCTCCAGGATATAAAATTCGAGCTTCATTCCAAGGCATACTCAAGCCTCAACCCATGGTATGCCATATGTTGAACCTGAAGTATGTATGAAAATTCGACTTTCACCTGTAACCCAGAAACTCAAAACTTCGAAATCTCCTCTAGAGAGCTAATTTTAAATCAGTGATATCTCCATCATCCGAACTCTGATTCGACCGATTTTTTTTTTGAATTTGGGTATCTTTTCCCAAGGAATCCAAATCTGCAATTTTTTTTCTGAAAGTTTTTCACAGAAATGCTCATGACTTCTCTGCAAACTCTCGGTCCAAAAAATAATCTTGCTCCGATACCATGCAGAAAATCCTGTAGATTCACAAGCTCATGTTGTCTACTAAAACAAGAGACAAGAATCTACTTCTACTTTTTACAGTGGAAGCCCATAAACATCGAGCAAGAAATAATCAATAGAGGAAGAGAATCAAAGGCACATAACACAATAAATATCCATGGAAAGCCATAGCTCAAAACCCCTCTATCTATTTTCTATTAATCATGAAAATCAAGATGAAATTACAATGCTTGTTCTCTCTAGAACAATCCCAGCACTCAGCAAATTGAATCTCCAACTCATAAGAAAGCTCAAGGCCAAATCTTAGCCAATTCACAAGTTCTCCAAGTCTCTATTCTAATGTGTGATTCCTATGAAGGATAGTTTGCATTTAAAGGGAAATAAAACCTCTAAAAATAGTGCAATCCCTCAAGGATAAGTTCTTGAATGCATGCACCACCAGTGCAACTCAAAAAAATCTAAAACAAATAGTACATTGTTCCTGCACTATAGTCTCAACTGGGTCTTTCTCAGAATCGACATGCATGAGTTTCTGATGGTGGAATCTTCAGTTAACTAGAGTAGCACTAATTAGGTCACTAGTGTCCCAATTGCCTGTTTACTCATTATTAGTTCTTGAAACTGATTGCAACTAATTTAACTGGACTTAACTCAATAAATTGAGTTAACTAATTACAACTCATTCATAAGTCATCCTTAACTCCTATAAGTTAGGGAGAACATATACATGTCTTCTAAAAGACTTCCAATTCGAATTTCCTAAATCAATTAAGTTAATTAAACTTAATTAATTATTTTCAAATTGCTATGAGAAAAGAATTATATTTTAATTCATAGTTTAATTCAAGGACAAATTAAACTGGAATTTCTTGTTGCCATTTCTCAACAAGTGTTTGGCTACTATGCTAGATTCATTTAGAAAACTTAATTCCGCAAAGTCCATAGGTGATTCCTCTAAGGCACATAGGTTAGAGGCGTAGTCCATGAGAGAGTAGTTGAGCACCTCAATATGAAATCTCATCGGTATTGCATGCCCATGGTGGTCTAAGTGGTGCGACTATCGCTAGGGTCATGGCAGTTGGTATCATATCCTTGTTGAAGACATGGCTACATTTGGAAGAAACTGAATGCAATGGCATGATGACTGCTACCGTGGAGAGTTGTGATTAAGGTTATGAACTTGGTTAAGTGTTGGGAAGCATGAGGGCAAGGGTGAAATAGGGTAGTGAAATACTTATGCAACTCATGGACAGTTTGAGTCGCATGAAGGAAGAGAGGTCGAGGTTGCAAGTTTGTTGACAAAAGAGGAAGATCTTGGTGGGACAAAGCCTACCGAAGTTGAATTAGATTCATGAATATCATGGTTGTGGAAGGAATATGAAGGTTCTCCCTTGGAGAGACCTTGTGCGTATGACGGAAGTCATGTAGTGACTTCAATTACGAAGGAAGAGGTGTTATGTGTCTAGTTAAAGTGGATGAGTTGAATGACTTCAGTCATGTGCATCAAAATTGAAGAAAGGGACATTTGATTAAGGGCATTCACTTATACAGAAGAAGGGCATGACAAACAACACGTAGGGACATTAAGCAGATGTGCTTACAAAGAGATGTCACATATGGGAATCAAGTAGAAGTGCCATGCAGGGATGTTGTGTAGGATGGTCACTTTGGTGTCAAGATGTTATGTAGAAGGAATAGATGGGGATGTTATGCGCATTCATACAAGGCCAAGGTCATTTGAAGGAAGGCATGAACAGACTGTGAGGGCGTTTGTGTGACGGAGGAGGAAAAGGTGACCTGAAATAGGAATGTTTGACAAGAAAACTACACTTCCTAAGTATTGAGACAAAGATGGTTCAAAGGAGCTTAAGATGAATCGCAACAGGTGAAGACTTCATGCTATGGTGGTCTTGGAGTATCTAGTTCTTTGAGGGGTCGAGGTCAGGGAAACTTGACTTTGATGTGGTATGGGACATGTACCTTGGCCATAGTATGGGATATGTCTGTGAGGAGTGACTTGAAGAATGAGGTAGGGATGAGACACCTTGAAGTTGAATATTGTTTGCAACGATGAAGGTGCCTTGGTAGGGATACTTGGGCATGGGTTGAGTCTACTAAGACTTAGCCATTTTGGTAGATGGGGACTATTGGTCCATGAACAAAGGAAGTACATGGATGATATGATCAAGTGAATTGGGACTTACCTCCCTTTGAAAGAGATGATGAGCAACATATTCGATATGAGATGGAGTTTATTCATGGACCTGGATATGGGACGATGGATTGAAGGATTTATGCATGATGATGGGAGTATTTCTTGATGGAAGTTGTAGATGTGACGAAGTATTGGAGAAATGACCAATGAAGGCATAAGGAGGTGCATTCTCATGGGTTGGACGTGATAGTTGGATGAGATAACCAACTAGTTTGAGTCATGGGAGCATGTCATGTGCTAATATGTGTTGGAGTCGAGTTGGAGTATGGCAGCAAAGTTCACATGATAATGAGGTGTGGTGGATTAGCACAATGTACTGTTGCAGGTGACCATGAGATTAAGGAGTCTTTCAAATGTGGATTCATGAGCCTTGATGAAGGTTTGTGTGAAGGAATTTGAAGATTTCATGCAATAGGGACTACAGGAGATGGATGGTTCTTCCATGATGTCAGAGCTAAGGACACTTCATGATGTATTGAAACTTGGCAAAGATGTTCATTGGATGGAGTTGTTCTTGAGGACGGTAATCATTTTGAAGAGGGGGAGGAGGCCAGGACCCCAAGTTGGCACCATCACCAAACGGGTGACCATGATAACCCTTGGTGACTTATAGGTTATTTTCTTCCAAGTCATGCGATGTGATGGGCATGGAACATCGGCACGAAACGTTGGGAAAATGAAACAAGTGTTGAGTGGATTGGGTGAACAAAATGGACTTGTGGGTGTCTCATAGAATGCACAACACGAAGGAAAGCGCCTTGGGTATGCTTGCATGAAGACGGGGCGCCCAACCCCCCATAGGTAGGTTGTGTGCACGAGTCAACGATGAGCGGGCTAGTTGGAGCATTAGGTGACATGATCGCACAACGATTGCCATGGGTGAGTAAAACAGAGGACGTCAATGATACATGCACGACCAATGCGAGCTTGGTGAAATGTGGGATGAGCGTGGATTGGGCGACATGAGCATAAATTGGGCAAGGCTTGTGGAGCAAGCAAAGGCATGTGCTATGAGAGACATGCGATGGAAGAATGGAGTGAAATAAAGTTGAAGTCATAACATGTAGTACATGATAGGGGACAAACGCCCTCATAACGGTGGGGTGCCCAGGCGCACAGCAAGGCATTGCTTTTCGGGAATGCCAAGGCACCCTAATGGTAAGGGGTGCCCACACGATGACATGGTGGGTCAACTCGACTTGTAAAGGGGCACTCGTCCAAACAAATGAATGAGTAACAATGCATATAAGTAGAAGATGGTTGCACAATAAAGAGGAAAAGAAAAAAAAAGTTCACACAACAAAGAGAAGAATGACGCAAGTCACAAAGGAAGGAAACACAACTAAGGCAAGGTCACAGAAAAGCAAGGAAGGCTCACCCAAGCAAGCCTGGTCATGCAAGTTTTCAAGGCAATTCTGAAGGGTTTGTTTTTGGTTTTGTAAAGTGCAATGTAATGGTAATCATAGCTCCTTACTCGTGCTTAGACTCATTATGCCGAACAAACTGCTTACAACCTATGGCTTTCTCCATAATGAAACGTATGTTCATGAATAAGTGGTATACCAATACAAACAATCATAAGCATTCGTGTAATGTAATCTCAATATTGTGAAGACTACACATATTAGCATGGTAGAGGTACTTTCTTTCGTGATAAATATCCTCTTAGTTGCAGCTAACATACTTACTCTTATTGATTCATTACAGAATAACCATTACCCTATTCGTTTTGGGCAGATGAGACTAATCAAACCAATCTCTATTACGATCAATTATTAGGGTTATACTAGTATCACCATTGTTCCAACTTTGTTATTACTACTGGTTATGATTCTGCTCTATCTCACTATAACACAACTTCATTGATTACTTATATTACTATGTTATAACAAGGTCTCAAACCCATGTAACTAAGAGCTAATCAAGTCCATATGTTACTCTGATCATTATGTTGAGATTGTGTAACTATGCTTACTTAGTACTTATGAATTAATGGTAATAGAGGTGTTGTAGTTCTTTTTGGGGTTTCTAGTTTGGGCAAGGTGAAAACCATAAAGGTTGTGCACACCTTAGTTGTGGGACTTGTATATTTGTTGAAGTCTTGGCAAGTGCGTTGGGTTAGGCCAACGACTGCCTAATGTTGTAACAAATTTGTTGTAACATACTCTGAAGTTTTGATGTTGAAGTTAATACAGAAAGGGGAGAATTTCATGTTTGGGAGTTCCCCATCCTATTGTATATGTTTGACTTGTTGTTTATGTTCATCGCACATTGTTACAAAATTTTTGAAATTTTGATATCAAAAATTGAATGTTTATGAAGTAAATGAATGGAAGTAAGATTGAATTAAATAATTGGCTAAGTGTTGGAAGTGTTTGGTTACTATGTTGTATTCGTTTAGAAAACTCAATTCTGCAAAGTCTACAAGTGATTCCCCTAAGGCACATAGGCTAGAGGCATTGGCCAAAATAAAGTAGTTGAGTGCCTCGATACGAAATCTTGCTAGTGTTGCATGCCCATGGTGGTCTAAATGGTATGACAATTATTGGGGTTGTGACACCATGTTGGACATTGGTTGAACAAGTTTGGTCAACTTGACCATGTTAACTTTGGTTGACTATTTTGTCTATGGGTGACTATGATTGAATATTGTCGACTAAGGTTGACCATGTTGTCTATGGGTGATTATGACTGACCAATGTTGACCAAGGCTAGGCATGTTTAACCATGGGTTAGTCATGGTTGACTTAGTTAAACATGGTTGACTAAGGTTCATAATGGTTTTGTTCATCACATTGCAATGTTGATATTTTTTTTGTATTGTGAAATCATTTTTTTGTTTGATTACAACATCATTTGTTGTTTGTCACAACAAATTGTTGATTTGGTTTGTCACAAACATTGATTTTCTATATGTTTCTTTGTCTGCTTTTATTTGATTATATGCTCATTTTTTGTTTATGAGATTGTGATATAAATATTTGTTCGTCGCTTTGTGATGCAATTTTTTGTTTGAAATTTGTTTAATGCATTGCAAAATTGTTTTTTAGTTAAGGACAGTGTGACATTAATGTTTTTTTCATTGTATGTTTTGTTCCTTTATTGTTTGGCACATTTCGTTGTTCATTGGTTTTTTTCGATTTTTTATTCATTTTTTGTCATTTTTTATTATTGTGTTATTGATTTTTTGTTCATTGTTTGTTTTTTGTATTGCAACATTGATATTTGTTTGTCACATTGTGATGTGAATTTTTTTCATCACCTTGCGACATCATTCTTTGTTCATCATATTTTGGCATCATTTTTTTGTTCATCACATTCTAATCTTATTTTTTTACCATCACATTATGATACTAATTCTTGGTCCTCACACTACAACATCTACTTTTTGTTGCTCCTACTGAGATGTCAATTTTTTTGCCAGATTGAAATATATGGATTAACATAAAAGATATATAAAGGAAATGGTACTAAGATACATAATAAAGTGAGAAAAAACCTAACTTTATGAACTGATTAAGTGAATTTTTTTAATGGCTTTGTCGTATATTAAGCAAATAACAAAGGGAATAAATGATTGAATTCAAATTAATATCATAGTCATCAAATGCATGTTTTAATTTTTACATTCATCAATTGTAATATAATAAAATGAGAAGAAACCTGTGTTCGTGAAGTGCAAGATTTAAATGTTATAAAACATTATTGTATTTTAAGAGATGACAAAGGATGTTGAATTATAAAATATTATCGTATTTTAAGAGATGACAAAAAATGTTGACTTTAATAATATTTCCAATTCTTACATTTCGAAACTCTAAAAATATGGTTCACATTGATGTTCTAAAACGTTGTGACATTCCAAATAGCAAAAGATGTTATGTTGAAGATTGACACAAAGATGTCTTGATTGTAAGATCACATATATTGAAACTTTTCAATAAAATTAAGAAGTTCACTTCAAATTTAACATTATATTAAACAAATAATGAAAGGAAAAAATATTAAATTTAATTTAATATCACATTGCCATCAAAATGCATGTTTTAACTTTTAAATCCATCAAATGTAATATCCAAAAGGCAAAAATGATAAATTCATCTTATAATATAAAAAACACAAATAATAAATATTTAATAATATATAGGCAAATAGATAAAGCCCTAATTTCATCAAATTTATTATTCAAATGATATAAATAATAAAAACTCGGTAAACATAAACTATCCTATTCTAAAATGCAACCATACTAGTGACAAACACAACACTGGTTAACCTAGATAATAATCGCATTGCCTGTGAAGCCACTGTCTCCTAAGTTTCCTCTTAGCATCCCGTTCAGAAATTTGATGAAACAAAATTATCTTAAACAAAATTATCATTTCAAAACCCCCCCTTCTTAGGATCTTTGTAACAAGAGAGGATGTTGCTTCACTCCAGGAGGCATGCATTGAGGAAACAAAGCACCAAGTCAAAGAAAGGGCAAGGCACGACTTAATACCATAGGAAAGGGCATGGAGAGCTTGAGCCCGCTGTGTGAGTGTTTCTCTGCATACCATAAGAAAGAGCATGGACAGCTTGTGCCTACTGTGTGAGTGTTTCTCTGCAAATTTGCTCGGTGGGGGTTTTAATTGCCCAACGATAATCTCTCTTCCCTGTATTATTTTTTTTTTAATTTTTTTTTTCAGGCTGAGCATACTTTAAAAGTGGTTGTGTTTGATAGTGTTTTCCTGGTCAAGTGGGGACGTATTCCCTTACTGGAGTTTTTCAACATTCCTAAACTGGTCGCACCCTCTCTGGCTGTGCGTTGGAGCTGATATATCTCTCTTTCTACACAAAATCTGTTGTCAGGACATATCAACACTTGAGGGTGAGTTGGGGTTGTAACAGATTTGAGGGCAAGTTGGGGTTGTAACACACATCTATGGTGTCTACAATAAATGGAAAATTTCAATTACTAGCAATAAAGGATAGAGAATCAAAACCATTTTTTGCAGCAGAAAAAATGAAATAAATAAAAAAAATTATGTTCATAAAACAACTAACAAAGGCATATATGGACATTTTTATGAGGTTTCTATAAAGAATGAAGGCCCGAAAATAATGAGCTCATGCCGGCTGTGTGAGTGTTTCTATGCAAATTTGCTTGGTGGGGGTTTTAATTGCCCAACGGTAATCTCTCTTCCCTGTACTAAATTTTTTAAAATTTTTCCTGGTTGAGCATACTTTAAAAGTGGCTAAGTTTGATAGTGTTTTCCTGGTCAAGTGGGGACATATTCCCTTGCTGGATTTTTTCAACATTCCTAAACTAGCCGCACCCTCTCTGGCTGTGCGTTGGAGCTGATATATCTCTCTTTCTACACTTAATCTGTTGTTAGGACATATCAACACTTGAGGGCGAGTTGGGGTTGTAACAGATTTGAGTGCAAGTTGGGGTTGTAACACACATCTATGGTTTCTACAATAAATGGAAAAGTTAAATTACTAGCAATAAAGGATAGAGAATCAAAACCATTTTTTGCAGCAAAAAAAAAATAAAAAATTATGTTTAGAAAACAACTAACAAAGGCATACATGGACAATTTTATGAGGTTTCTATAAAGAATGAAGGCCTCAAAATAATGATTCCCTACTGGATAAAATGGGGAATACCATGAATGCAGGGGAGATTATTTCCAGACACGGGAACTAGTTGGAGAAGATGTCCTAGAAGGACATCAATGTTCCAGGTATTGAACGAGAAATCTCCCTTTCTATTTTTATGTTCCAGGGTTTGAACGAGCAATCTCCCTTTCTATTTTTATTTTTAGAAGCAGAGTAATGGAAATAACAATGAAATGTTTCATGTAATTAATTACAACAAGAATATTTGCAATAGATAATTTGTATTCTTGGAAAGAAATGAAAATAACAGTGAAGTGTCCGAATCATGAGCACTTCCCTCTAATTTTTACAAGAAGAATATTTGGACATTTGATAATGTCTAAATTATGATTCCTTCCCTGTAAAAAGTAAAAGTAAAAACTATAACAAGACTATGTGCATTCAAAGAAAAGAAAACAATAATGTTTACAACAATTTTTACAACAAGAGTATGACCATGGAAAGAAAACAAAACTGAAAAGTAATCATCTTCTTTGCTTGGAGCTTTGTAAAATTAACTTCAAATATGGGATCAATATGCCTAAGAAAATTGAATTGTTTCCTTAAGAAACTGTAACTGTAATTTTTACAACAAAGATTTGCATTGGATAATTTATATTCTTAATAGTGAAATGTCCAAAGTGAAATGTTCAGGTCCATGTAAGACACTAAGCCTATAGAGGTTGTAGGTAAGAGGCTGAGCCTATAAAGGTTGCAAGTAAGAGGTTGAGCCTATAAAGGTTGCAGGTGAGAGGCTGAGCCTACATAGTCTTAGAGGCTCCTAATGTAGCAGGAGCTGCAAACATCAACATTGTACTCATCAACATCATGCCGCTAAAGAAGCAAGAACCACAAACATCAACATTGCATCCAAAAACAATGCCATCAACATTGCATCCAAAAATGTTTCCATCAATGGACATGGCAGAACCAGTAATGCCATCAACATAAATGGAAAAACCAACAATTTGAGTTGCATTTTTCTCTCTAGCAATAGAGCACACAACACACAGTGGACAAAAGCAGAGGTAGTGCTTTTTATAAACTATACTTCCTATTTCCATTGCAGTGTTTGTGGCACTGCCATGCAAGGTGTAGTTGTAGTGTTCATGTCAACATCATGAAAGGTGTAGGTGGAAATTACAAGGGGGTGGTCGTGGAAACAAGGTGGTGGTAGAGGAAACCAAGATGAAGGCTTAGGAATAGCGTTTCGTAGCATTTAATAACTGTAACTAATGCTAACATTAGTTCATATTTGAAATATGTCTTCTAAAATATGAAGGAAACAAGTCTAAAAACATGAATATAACCTATGGTTATAGCCTCCCCGCCTCGGGAAGAGGCCAAATAAGATGGTGAAAAAAATGTGAGCCTAAAAACTTTAGCAATGAATAATTAATAACTAGCTTATTCCAAATAGTAACCATCTCAAACTAATGTTAATGCGGCTATTTTGATTACTATAGTCCCTGCCATGCCCGCGAGAGGGACTAAAAATGGTTATCCTTATTTCAAATAATGTGCAATTATTTATTACAATCAATATATTGTGGTAAATTATGTATTAATAATAATTAATGCATGAATGTGATATTGTATTAATGTATTCATGTAATAACTACATATAAATAACTATAGAAAACTACATTCATTTAATGGGAAAAGCACCAAATAAGAGAGATCAATGTGATAAATTAAAATGCGTGTGAGAGAGAGTGTGCTATATTAATATATTGTACTTTAATTGTTGTTTTTTTTCTTCCTAAGTCCATTGACTGATAGAGTATTTTTCATCTTAGCATAATACTCAATGGAGAAAGGTGGTGAAATGCATATACCACCTATGGATTTGACTCTTGATATAGCTATAAAGGTTAACCATTGCGTATCTATGTTACCTATATCAACAATAGCTCGTTCTAAAGTTAATTCATGTGATTTTTGTATATATGTTACCTATATAGGCCTCATACATACAATACCATGGATCATTACCATGGTTCTCTCATACCATCGACTAATACCATAGGCCCATTACATTATTACTAACTACTTGTGGTCCCTTACATGATATGGGTTAACCACCTTATTTATTACTATGGCCCATCCCATTATTACATTATTACCTTGGGTACCTCCCTTTGTAACCCATATTACCCCCCCTAGGTATATAACATTCCACCTCCCTTAGCATGTTTCGTCCCCGAAACATGGGAAGAACACAAATAATAAGATCTACTCAAAAGAGTAGTCCACTGGTACCATGCACGTGCATCTAGCCATCCAAGAGAAAGGTGAACCCTCGATTTCACTGGTGCCTCGCTCGCTTGAGATGGAAGTTGACCGTGGTAGCTCTTCTGTGTGGATGTGTAGTAGGTGGATCTTCACCCCTCTCTATCTGTCATGTGGGGGTTGTTGTCCTTGTGGCTAATTGGTTGCCATTTTGATGGTTGTCTTGCAGGGTGATGTGGGTGATGATATGTTGAAGTTTTAACCCACGATGTATTTTTCTTTAATTCACCCCTTACTGGAGCCTGACTATTATGTTGTGGTGCCTGCTGTGGTGTCTTATCTTCCAATATTACTTCTACCACTGAGCCCTCATCTAATGTATCAGCACCTATAACCTTTTCTGCTTCAGCCTCTATTTGTGTTTGATTGTCAATCATCACTAGTTCATCATCTGATATGTCAGTCCCTGGAACATCTTTTGCTTCAGCTTCCATGTACTCTACCTGTTTATTGATGGAAATATCCTGTAATATAATTTTCTTCTTTTTATACCAGAGCTTCAGGATTTTCTTCTGCACATTAATATTGATAGTACCCACTGATTCCATCCATGGGTATCCCAAAACAACATCCATATTATCCGTCTCTGAAGTATAAAAATCACCATGCAACACATACTTATCCATACAAATCTTTAAATCCTTATACATTTGAACATCCTCATCATCCACCTGTGTGTTTTCAATGTGTTTTGCTGGAACTTGCAATTTTTTTGCCAAATTAACATTGATAAAATTATGCTTGCAACTAGGATTTATAGAAACAAT
>APFE031235869.1:12030-26977 GCA_000404065.3 Pinus taeda | reverse complement strand
GAGCTTGTACAACATCAAGGCACAGGTTGTAAAGTTCTTCTTTCATTTGAATTAATACAATCAGATTCATTTTTCTCAACAAATTTTCTTATGTGGTTTGTTTCATAATCTCCTTGATCATTATGATGAATATGCTTTATGATATTGGCTTTTCAGGTGCTATTTAATTTGGTTTGCTTGTTTGTGTTTGCAGAATTACACTTCAAGGAAACTCATTTGGAGTGAGGGAGCGAGGCTTCCACAAAATTGCATTGGACCCAAGGTAGGCCTAAAACACTTGTTTGCCTTTGTTTTAATTGCATATTTAGAGAAAGATAGTTTTTGATTGGCTTGCTTGTCACTAGATATCTTTAGATACTAGGAAGGTCGATCTTGTCCGCAACCTCGACTCATTCCGTGTGACAGCATGTGTTTATGACATTTGTGGGGAATGGGTAATATTGTGGGTATCAAGGATAGGGCATATGAATGAGTTGTGGAGGCATGTTTCCTCGCCAATTTAATTGTTTCCATTATTGACTTGGTTTTTTAGGCCAGATGTGTTTCCATGATTGATTTGGTTATTGGGGCCAAGTATGTTTCCAAGGCATTTGAACATTTGATTGAGTTATAAAATGGATGAAAATGAGAAAAAACTTGTGTTATATCTTGCATATGTGGCTACTTGGCCTCTTTGGTGTAGATGATTCCATTATCTCACCACTTCTTTTATAAACAACCTTCAATCCTGAGAATCAGTGGTACCTTTCTATGTTGTGGTCCTACGCACAAATAACACAAACCTAGATATTATTCAATGGATATTCTTTCAGAGGATATTTTTTCTACACTGCGAACAAAAAATAGCTAAATATACTTCTTCCTCTTGTTTCTTTTTAAGTTTCCAAACATCAAGTTGCATACTAAGAGTATCAATGCTTTCATTCTTAAAATTCTATAATAAATTTCCCAATTCAACCCTTGTAACTTCTCCTACATCACATTTGATTATTTTCGAGAAATGGTTGCTTATTCCTTTACCAGTATTAGCTCTACATTTCAAATATCTTTGGCATAAATCACATATTTCATTAAATTTTATGTAAGAAATGTCACTAGAACCCATTAAATTCAACATGTCTATATATTCTTCCCATATTCCTCCCAAAAAAACAATTTTAATTGCATCATCACTAAGGGAACCAAGTCTAGTTTTCTAGAGGCTGTACATAAATGTTTCAAGATAATCCTCAACTTGAGGAAGTTACCTTCAACTCATGCTTTAGGTACTTCCCTTGTAGTTGTAGCTCCTATCTGTGATACAACAACACCTACTAGAATCTCAAGAAACTTGGTAATGTGTTTTGGAGATACCTCTTGATATAATCTACGTCAAAACTTGTTTACTCCACCTGTTGATTCTTTGTTCCCTTACATTTTTTATCTTTCTTCCTTTTTTCTAGAGGGTTATGGGTTGATTGTTGTGTGGATGTTTCTCCCTTTTGCATTTTATTTATGTATCTTTCATCCAGATTAGTAGGAGGGGATTTTTCCACCAAATAAATTAGCTAGAATCTTAGAAGATGATTTATTGAACCTACCTTTACTATATCTAAGTTTAACCATTTAACCACATACCTAGGAAGGTTTGGGAAGACCCACTAAAGTGGTTGTGGCAAGCTAAAACCTTCCTTTCACGCTTCTAAAAATAGTCACATTTGCGTATTATTGTCCTTCCTATACCAATATGTAATGTGATCAATACTAAATAAAACAAATTAAAAGGAAAAAAAATACTTGTCCACTGTTACCTTTTTATAGCTCCCCGACAATGATGCCAAAAATGTTGGGCATATTTATTGTCAAATAAAACCATTCACAAAGTAAATACAAGATATAAATTGATGATCTGTAAACACTATGTGTGAAGGCAATCTAAGTACTGCTTCTTTCTAAAAAACAAGTGATTAATGAATTTTTATTCTACTCACAAAAAGCAACTCAAACTAATTTCTAATACTGAAACAAACAATAAAACTAAAAAGAAACATGCATGAACTTTAGGTCTTTCTATATGAATTTATCTTTAGACCTCCTAGATTGGCCTAGAGATATTATCTTCTGCTTCCTCAAAGTAAACGTTCAAGAACCCAATGTAGGTTAGATCCATTGATAAAAGGTTCTCGTGTAAACTAATATATGATAACCATATGCTAATTACTAGATTTCTAGGTTGCTAGATTGTTAGATTGCTAGATTGCTAGATGCTCGAGCAATGAAACTAGGTTAAGTCTAAACATTACTTTCAATCCAAGACTTATATAAACTTTATATATATATAACCAAATATGATTCACGCCAAAAATGACGACGCTTCAAGCATATCACTGCATATCCAAATCATTGTGCATTCATATTAGTCACTACACTTACTGCAACAACTCATTTTGCGTTGATAACACTCTATTACAATGGATCAATATAGATTCTTTCAACAAATCACCATGCATTCATATCAGATGTCGTAGATCACAAAGTAGTCCTTTTTCGAAAATTAACGCATGCCTTATACTATCATACCATGAACCATATGAAGATATCGAAGCCCTATTCAAAGACAAAGACTTCTTATGAATAAGACTCAAGCACACATCATGTATATCTACATAGATTGTTTCAAGATTTGTTAACACAGGTATATATTGTTAGAGTCTAAATGAAGGTTTTGATATAGGTCTCGATATACTATCAACAAAATGAAATTCTATTCTCATATGGATCCTTAGAAAACCATATTAGGCTTGAGGTATAAATAATAGGGCATGGAAGAGTATGACAATATACTTTGTCTCAAATCCCGCTCTATATGAAGCCTGAAGTTAAAGTATTTCAATTGCTCATAAATAAAAAACTGAGATTACAAATAGAGGTAGGGATTTACTAAAATAACTATATCGAATCAAACTTTGAATCACAATGTAAATCTTATGGTTATTGCATATAAATATAAACATATCTCTGTATGACAAATCTCGTAATTTTGAAATCCCTGTTGCAATAGAATTGTAAGCGATAAAAAATACCATACAATCTCACAAGTAATATGACTAAGAAATGAAGCCTATGCTTATGTGACATTGATTCTTCACACATGATTACTATGCACATTCTATATGAACAATGGAAATGATGATAAGCAAAACATTATGAGTCATATAAATGCTATATCTCATAACAATCCTAAACAAAAGGAAAATCTGAAACAAAGCAAACACACAAATGAAAGATGATATACTTTACAATAAATATGCTCTTGTGAGGGTCCCTCCCACAATGGTGCTTGGTTATGCTACAGAGTCAGAGGCTAAAAAGTCTCCATGGTGATGGATCAATAACAAACTTTCATATTAATAAAAAAAGAATTGCATCAAGACTGGTCCCATAAAACTAGGGCATGAAGGTACAAAGTTCTTAAGAGTATTGTCAACACAAATTGTACAAGACGTCCAACTAGTCCAACCAATGAACTAATGAACTAGAAGGGAATCAAGGTGCTCAAGCGAGTTTATAGATTGCATCCTTGATTTATAGTGAATACATTCTTCAGAAAAGGTTTGGTTTGTGGATAGGGTTCAACCCCTGGATCTGAGGGATGAAGCCTCTTGTATTGGCCATGAATGCAACCAGGGTATCTCTCACAACATTGTGAAATTTTCCTCATCTTCTACAACCCTGGTGTAGTTGACCAGATCCCTCATACTATGCAATTCTAGATAGAAATAATGCTTGGCTAAACTTTTTATTCCATTGAACCTTCCTTGTTTTACCTCAAGACCATCAAAGAGAAGGTATAGATCCATGCTTGAAGATGACTACCATGTGGTTAGGTCCTTTATCCACTTCAAAAGTGAACCCTTACAAGGTTAGCCATGAATGAGCTTTCATGGGCCTGAGGTTCCTTTAGTACCAAAAGTATTTAGCTAGTACTGAAAGTGAACTAAGGTTCTCTCATTAGCAAAACAACCTCTAAAAATACTTAATATCTAATTAAGACCTAGAAATTAATGGATGGAGCTTAAAGTACCTGAATATACTCTTGATGGACATTGCAAGGTAATATAATAGATTTGAGGGGAAATTGGGGTATGATAAACAAGGGGATAACGTTGAAAAATGATACCTATTGTTGACATTTATGAGGTTCAACATTTAGGTTCATATTATTTCTACAAGGTAGCTGGTGGAAGGTATTGCATGCAACTATCACCATTACTAGGTACGACATCATATAGAATTTGTGGGTCTTCAAGAAATTGACCAACTGATGTGAAATCTCATTGGAAATTATTTCCTCGTAATCCAAAAGAGTGCCTCTTTGTCACAAAGAAATACAAAATATATAGCACTAACCTAGGAACCATTGCATTTGTTTCACACGACATAAATAGAGAAAACAATAAGGAAAAAGTTCTATATGACTCAACAAAAATAGAAATATCTAGAGAAGAAAGTCTAGGTGGGATGTGTGTAGAAGGAAATGTAAATTCTTGTAAATTATTCATCTTCTATCCTTGTGAGTGTAGGAAATAGTTAGCTTCTGTGACCTTGAGCTTCTTATTGGTCTCATGTAGCTTCAAAATTCTTCTAAAAGCCCTAGGAGTAAGAAACAATGGATTCTTCTCAAAATTCAACTGGATGGTTCTAGTCTTTGAATTAAATTGTCTTGCACATTGGTGCACTATTTACTTGAAGTCAAATACTTCCAGAGTGCATGCAACATTCACTATAACTCTATGTTCCAAATTTTATTTCTTTGTCCCTCTTTAGGGAGCAGGTTAAGTACCATTGAAATTCAGTAGACCTGTGGAAACTTTTTCTTTGTCTGGTTTAGGAGTTGGTTGTGTCTCCATAACTTATTCCTTTCTTCCTTTAGTTTCCATACTTCTCATTGCCTTAATGTATTATGGAGATGTGTGGCAGATTAATAATGCATGAGTGGAAGTCTTAGTTGTTAAATCCCTAAGTTACAATAGTCTTCAATAGGATATCACATTTTCATGTATCACCTTCATCCAACCATATGATAATGATAATGGAAGTTAATAGCTTATGAACGATCTTAAAGAGATGCAATAAAAAGTAATTCATGTAATACAATGTCTAGGTAGTCAGTTAAGTAATCCTATAGTGACACACAGATAATTCACATAACTTGATATCAAGGTGGAGGCAGATATGGTTCATGTAGTGTAATATAAATAACATTTTTTCACCTCGACGATCAAACTTAAATGAGCTTTCAATTATCCTAAAAAGGAGGAAATGGTTTATTTTTCACTATGTATGGAACAAAAGTGGAAAAGTAAGTTATGTATCTTGTGCAGAAATGTGGTTTTGTGGAAGGTTTCTTGTGTAGAGGATTGAATGCATGGGATACTATGTGTGTGGAAGGATAGATGTGTGGGGGAATAGTTGATGAATTGTTTCATGCACAAAGGAAAATGACTAAGTCAAGAATTTTTTTGGGATAGGATAAATACAATAGGAATACACAAAAATGAAAAAGTAAAAACCAAGTGCAAGATCGATAAATTTTGAAGGAAGAAAATATCCACCGTAAAAATCAACACATGCGTCGAATTATCTAATGTATGCATCATGTCATACTTGCACCTAAAAACTCATGAAAAAACTTCACAAATGTGTTAAAATAAGGGACACGGGTTCCACTAGACATGCCATAAAGTGATTTGCAAATAAAATCAAATAAATATGATTGAAATCACAATATGAATCAAACGCAATTTAATTATCCCAATAGAAAATGAAGTTATAATTGCACAATTGAAAGAATCAAATCTAAGAAATGCAATACATTTCCAATAGAATTCACCTAATTGTGAATCCATTTTGAGTGCTTAAGAAAATAAGTATGTGGGAGGCTCAATATGCTTGAAAATAACTTAAAACTATTTGGCTGGAAAGTCAAAGGGTGATAGCTCTAATATGAAAAATGCTTGCCCCTAGATAGTGAGGTGAGGGTTGTATTTATGACTTGTCAAGCATTAATCGATGATTGAGATTTCATGCAACTAATTGAAGATCATTGGATAAGGTTTTACGAGAAGACTTGATTTAAGGAAGGTTACCAATTTTATGATATACTTAACTGATTGTGTGAACTAAGAACACTAAGTGAGTTGTAGTTAAAAGTGGAAGTGTGTTAAGCCCTATATAAGCCCCATGTTAACCCAAAAACCCCTTATTAAGCCCTATATATTGAGTGATTACATTTCAATTTCTATATTGTCATGTAGGCTATAACCCCTCATAGTCCTATTTTATTGTAATTGTACCCCTTGTATTCTATACATGTACTAAGGAGGCCTAGCCTTAGGATCATCAAATATTGTCATGTTCATTGTATTTATTGTAAAAGGAGGTTTCCCCCTTGAAGTGGATTGTAATTATTGGTTTCTTATCATTTTTTTTAACACAAATAAGAACAACTTTGTTATTAATTTTGTGTCTAGTCACAACAAAATACTCGGGATATTTACCTCATGTTCAGAATGATCAGGCATTTAGAAGGAAAGAAGGAGGTTTCTCTACTAAACATAGTTAGTTTTTGCTACAATCCTTTCTACTACCATAGCTTATACTTTTGCTGGTGTAAATTCTACAAAATTGGCCACTAACCAAAATAGATTTGCATGGTAATCTCATAGCTTATGGTGTTGGATATATTGACATTTGATCTATTGGGGCACTATTTGTGGTGCTTCTAGAGTCTTCGTTGTTCCTTTGGGCTATAAATTTTGCTATCTGAAGGAGCATTCCATCCATTTTGTCTTCCATACAATGAATTGTATCCTGTTGGTTTTGCACAGTCTTTGACAGAGCCAGAATTTGCTAACGAGTCTTTGAAACCTTGAAATACCAGGAAAGTGGAAGAAGAGGCATAAATGGCAGTGATGATCCATTGGACTAAGTGCACTTTTGTTGTTGGCGAGTGAAATCCTCAAAGTACCAATGACTACAATCCTAAATGCCTTCCGAGGGCGGGAGACTACCCAATGCTAGAGATGACCCAAGCATTCACACTTAGAGCTATCTTTTTAGTTAAGACTAAGACCCTAAGATTGCTCAAGCACTGAGATCTGAGAGAGAGGATATGCCATAGTGGCAACAGAGGTTGCCAAGACACCTGTAGGTGAGGATTTGTGTAAAAATTTGTTAACTGCCCTAAAATAATTCTCTTCTGGAGTGACTTTAGAATTAGAGATAGACTCATCATGGATTTGATACTCATTGGAGAAGTGAAGATCCATAAGGAAATTATTGCAAATTGAAGGAAAGATATATACTTGTGTTGGGAGAAGCCAAGCATTGTTCTTATCATCAAATTGATCCACTTAACCTCAGCGAACTGGTGTAATATCATCAACATGAACTCAGTGAACTGGTGTAATGGCATCAACCTGAACTCAGTGAACTGGTGTAATGGCATCAACCTGAACTCAGTGAACTGGTGTAATAGCATCAACATGAACTCAGTGAACTAGTGTAATGAAATCAACATGAACTCAGCGTACCTGAATGTTTACCTAGGGTGCAAGGTCTTACATGATTTCTAGATTGTTATCAATTCCATTACTTGGGGGAGGTTACAATCTACATCATTGATGCAGGGTATCAGCAAGGATGAGAGATATGAAGAGGAGCCCAAATTTAATTCTACCCCAGAGTTGATGTGTACACAATCCATATATCTAGACAAGGGAGATGTCCTTATGAGAACTCTGTCGTATTGAGGAAGTCGATTGGGGAACTTCACATGATCTTTAAACATCTAAGTGATGAAGGAAAAGTCATCAATTTTTCCATACATGTAATGTTGGTCCTTACAATATTGAAGGAACTTAGGTGGGAACTTTCCCATATCTTTATTCATTATTCTCTTCCTTTGAGGAATTTGATTTAACACGGATTCAATTTTGATCATGGGATATATTTCTAAGAAATATTGTCATTGATCCTCATTTTCTCTTCTTTAAGATGACAGGGTAAGTTAGCTTGTTCATCAGCATCATGGTTTTGGTTGTGAAGAATATGGTGGAAATATTTATGCGGGAATGAATTCAAGAGACCCAAGGCTCTATGAATACGGAGATAAACAATGTTGTTTGAAGGGAGAGCATTAGAGCAAAGGTGTTAGATAATCAAAAGAGAGTCCCCATGACTGCAATAGAGGGAATACCTTGTTCCTTGTCTAACTGAAGGCCAAGGAGGAGGCCATACATTTCAGTTGCATTGTTCGATATCTTCCCCAAGCCCAGGCATACTTAATCTTTGTTTCTCCTTTGGGATTGATGATAATCACACCCCCTCCGGCCACCCTTGGATTTCATTTGGAGGCACCATCAAAAAATAGAAGGTAATTCTTTTGCTGCATTATCCAGTTTTTAAAATCCACATTAGATAACTTGAGCTTCCATTCCAGAGAGGGAGGACGCTTTAGAAAATCCTTACTTGAGAATTTGATCCTTGAGATGGTGAGGTTCTCAAGCACTTTCTTCTATTGGGGATCCAAAGTAGGACCGCGATCTCATATTTTTAATTGATTATCCTTTAACAGAGAGAGAGATCCTTTGCAGCAAATAACATTGAAGTATTTTTGATGTCCTTGAAGATGACCTTATTTATTGTGAGCCAAATATGTCAGCAAATGAACTTAGGCAGTGAAGTCCATATCCATTTAAAACTCGTCTTTCCTGTAAAAGAGCCTACATACAGATTAAACCAATTACTTAGTAAATTATCTATATCATTTGGGATAACAGCCTTGGAGGATAGGGGGCCAGTAAGCATATTGTGGTATAAGAATAAGTGGGGGATTGTTTCTTCCTCAAGGGAGCATCGGGATGGGATATAAAATATTCTTCTTTTGAGGTTTTCAAAGGTGAAAATTTTCTTGTGAAGAAGGATCCAACAAAATAAGTTGACTTTAGGGATGGCATTATTGGACCAAAGTTTCCTCCAGAAGGATGATTTCAGATGAATGTGTTATTTGAAAAGAAGTTCTTCATATCCTGCCTTAACTGAATAGACATATGCCTTCCAACCAAGCTTTCATTTCACCTGTCGATCAATGGGAGCACTTCTAGACAACTTAAGCTTGAGAAAATTGGCTAGATGAGTGAGGTTGGGAGGGAGATCTCCAAGCCAGCAGTCAAACCAAGAGCCAAAATCATACCATGCTCTTATATGGGCAAGTGTTTTGACTCCAAGGGGAGAAAGTTGTTGCTAGAGGGGGCGAAGGCCTTCACAATATTTAAGATGGGGACGATAGAGGATGAAATTTGAATAGATATCTATCTTTGATCCACTTACAGGGGTCCAACTGACATGATTTTTAATAAGGGAGGAAGAGGCTAGGATGAGTTTCCAAATAGGTGAGAGAGTTTTAAGAGTAGGATCAAGCCTGGAGGTGGGATCGAATCTCAAATATTTATTAGACAGAACATGAACCCACTAATGTTCTAACTTATTTTTCAGCTTCCAAGCCAATTTTGCACCTAGAGCCTAATTCATTACTACCAAATATTGAATCCCAAGACCTTCGTGATCATTGGGAACCCTGATAGTCTTCTAGTTGAGGAGGTGAATATTTTTAGAAGAATACTTGCTTCCTTGCCAAAGGAATCTCCAAATCTCTTATTGATCGCCTACATAATAAATTTAGGAGCCAAAAGAGCTCAAAATTGGAAAATGGGTATGGCAGACATGAAATATTTGACAAGGATGATCCAGGCCACTAGAGTGATCCATCTTGCTGCCCATAACAATAATTTGGACTTAAGATTTGTAATGATCGAGATCCATTCCTGGGAGGAGAGGGATTTTTGGCATATAGGAATTTCAAGGTATTTTAAGTCCATCCAATTCTCACCACTTTTCATATTCTGGGGGTTACTGGGATAGTCAAAACTGGCCACAAAAAATATTTCATTGATCGACTCCCCCAAACCATTTTAGGTCGAATCTATTGGACTCTCAGGGAGAAGCTAGAGAAGCTGACACACAGTTCTCAACTTCCCATCATCATTGAAGAGTCACCGAGGGAAAAAGTAACTCCTTTCTAAGGGCATCGGGGTACGTGGCGACATCGTCACAGATTCTGAATTTCGGCTTTGGGTGCTACATTTACTAATTCGCTTCTCCCCCATTCACTGGATCTGATGTGAAGCCAAGAATCAAGTTTTGCAGTGCTCAGGCGTGTAGGTGTTGGGTTCTTCATTCATTTCATTTATTTTCTGGGACATATGGGTATTGGGTTCTTTACTGACAGGTAGCCTGAAGATAGCAACATCAGAGCAACGGTGAGGAGCAGGGTAGATAACTGATAGTAGCCTGAGGATGCACGTCAAGTGTTTGACAGAATCTGCCCACTAAATTTGATTATGACTAAAAACAAGATGGCAGTAGATAGGTTTTCTCTAAATGATTTGATGAATTTTACTACTGAGGAACAGACAGAGACAAAAGAATGGGTTCCAAATCCAGGGATTGGATTCATGTAACATGACGAATTGTGCCAAGATGACATGTTTAGCCTTACTGAATTATCAGCGATTGAAAACCAGCAAGAGCAAGTGGTAGTCAGCCTGGAGTCTGATTTTTCATTCTGGAAAACCTTGGTAAAACAAATGCTGTGGAAAATGTAATTTCTTGAAATTGAAAACAAGTAGCTCCGTTCATAAATACACACCCTCTTTGCTAGAGTTTCAGAAGTGGAGGGGGATAATTTATCCCTTAAGAATATGTTACATGAAACTAAAGAATAGGAAATTCTCCATCCTCCAAATGATGCACTGCATGTAGAAATCCTTGACCTTCAAAGAAAACAAGAAGAAATCTGATCCCAACAAGCCACTTTCAAACAAGAAATGGAGACACACATCAATTCTTAGGTACAGGTGGTTCGAGGGAAGGATAAAACTCCTACCCCTCTTACAGCAGTTGAGGAGGTGATGCAAGCAAAATTTGGGGAAGAATGCAACAGACGGGCAAGAGAATTGAATCTCAAGGTGAGAGGTCTCCCTTTACCCCACCCCTCACTGGATCCTATGGAAGTGGGGGCCAGGTTCCTTCAGGACACCCTTAGCCTCCCCGATATAGATTTGGGCAGAGCTTGGCTGGGTTATGACTCCACTCTCTTCCTTAGGTTTAAGAGTACATCTGACTAACTATGCACCCTTAGGGCTAAGAGGAAGTTGTTTTCTCTTCCCAACAGGATTTTCTTAGACGAGGACCTCACTTAAGCATAGGTTGTGGAACTTAACAATCCAGAGAACAAGTTATGGCAGCACAACAAGCATGAAATGGGCGGTTATTAGGAATCTTTAGGTAGTCATTTGAGACTCCTTCCCACCTAGGTGAAAACCCCGAACTGGAGGTTCCAAATGACGGGTCTGCTTGGAAAGGTGACAGGGTATAAGAATTTATATCTGTTGTTGGAATGGCAATGGATCTTTCTAGTCATCACCGTGACTCTTGTATGATGCTCTCGAATCAATGGACATCCTCTTCGTGATCGAGACTCATGCGAGCCCTATTCAACCCCTCCCAGATATTGAAGGTTACCATTGGATCTTAGTTTGCAAGCAGGAGATGAGGAGCTCAGGAGGGATCAGAGGATCAGGTGGAGTTGCTTGTTTGGCTAGTGATCACTCTGGAACAGTGTATCTTTGGTAGCTGAAGATCAATTTTCCAAGTTTATGTGGATTCAGATTAGCGTCGGAGTCTCTCCTCCGAGGGAGATCTACATTGCAGTTTGTTACTTCCCCCTAGCCTCTTCATCATTTGCTGTCCATAATGGCTCAAATGGGGATCCCTTTATAGACTTGTATGCCGACATCACCCGGTACAGTGTTGTTGGGGAAGTCATCCTCCTAGGTGACTTCAATGCTCGCACTAGAGATCTCCAGATCCCTCTCCACAACCGATCAAAGGATGTATTTTGTACTCAGGGGATAGATCCAGATTTAGTAGGGCTTCACTAGATGTTAGATGATGCTTTAGGGCCCATTACAATTTATGGTAAACATCTATTGCAGTTGGGGGAATATCAGGAGTCGTTGATTCTAAATGATCTCCCCTGTTTCCCAGACTCTCGCTTTTTCACTTGTCGGCCATATGGCAGGGGTGCGAGTGTAGTTGATTATGTACTCGCTAGCCATAACTTGCTCCCTTTTATTCACCATCTCTCAGTCTCCCCCATCCCCCTTACTAATCATGCACTTATTTACTTCTCTCTCTGGTTTGACCTTCCCCTTCCACCCCATCCCTCCCCTTGGGGCCCACCCCAAACTACCTTTCGATTTGACGAAGGATACCCTGACATTTTCTCCTCTACCCTACGCAAGATATTCCCATCGAAAACCAAGTTCTCCTTGCTTGAATATTCTTCCACTAAATACCCCTGTCTTCCAGCTGCCATTTGGGAAGCAACACTCAAATCCTTCCCCCACTCCACTCGTTCCACTTCCATCTCCCCTAAAGTTATATCTTTCCCCATGAACAAATGGTATGATGATGAATGCAAGACTCTACATCGAGAACTTCGATATGCTTTCACCCACTCTCAACTCTCCTACTCCGAACTCAAAGCTTCTTATCGTCGTCTCCTTCGTCACAAGAAACGACTCTTTGTCTCCCATAGAAGATAGGAACTTTCTGCTCTCCTTGTCCATTCCCCTAAACAATTCTGGCATACCATCCTTCCTCAAAAATCCCTTATTCCATTTGACCTTGACCCTACATCCATGTTCTCTCACACTTTCGACCTTTATGATATTCCTGGGCAGGCCCAAATTCATGTTACCTCTCCACCCTCTTCCTGATATCTATTCTCAAACAGAGATATTAGAGAGGCCATTTGGGTGATGAACAACAACAAAGCAGTCGATGAGGAAGGCTACCATGAAGAGTTCTTTAAGCACGATTTCTGTGCTTTGGTTAGCTACTTGGATGATCTCTTCAACCATGTAGTTCATGAAGGTTTTCCACTGACATGAGCACACCACATCATCCATCCGATCCACAAATCGGGTCCCAGCTCAAATCCCAATAACTACAAAACGATCATGGTGGGTCACACGTTCTCAAAGTTCTATGCTACTATTCTACATAGGAAGCTCTCCATTGACCTTGAGCATAGACAACTCAGTCCTAGGGGACAGGAAGGTTTTCAACTGGATCATCAAACCATTGACCACATTTTCACCCTTCGCGCCGTGATTGAGGAGGCACGACACCGCTCTTCGAAAGTCTACTGTTGTTTCGTAGATTTTCGGAAATCTTTTGACTCTGTTCCGAGGGAGGCCTTGCTCCAGAGACTCAGAGATATTGGCATTTTTGCAACCCTATTGACAACAATTATGCGCCTATATGAGTTCGTTCTTGGTCATTGAAGCAAATAAAGTTCCTTCTATAAATTAATTACTCCAGAAGACTTGGAATATGAAGTTATCCATGAGCATATAAATATTATATTAAATATATGAATAAGAATGAGAACAATTTACAATGAGAATGAGAGGCTTGCTTATATACCAAGCAAGTGTCTCTTCATGAAGAGTCATGTATCATTTAGACATGCCTCTTCAACCTAATAATAGTTAACTAATCATTATTAATATGTATCTTTATATTATATTTATATTATTTATATTTATTTTATTCATTACATTGCCTCCTTCCCCAAAAAGATTTGTTCTCAAAGCTTGTCGATGAAAAAGGCTTGATCTCTTCTTCAGCTTCGAAAGTTTTTCTGTCTCGGAATATTCATCCTCATCGATACAAGTTGATATGATCTTCTTAGTGACAAACAAAATTGTCGCACTGAGAAGGGATCAGACCATCCTAGATTAATCTTCTGTATAGCATTTTGATCACTAAAATTTTGTAACAACTTGTCAGCATAAGACGAAATTGATGTTATGTCATTATTCTTTGAAACATTAATTTGTTGTCTACGATTTGAATGGTATTGATACACAACTTGGTTGATTTGTCTATTCTCATGATTCATATGTCGATATAAAGTTTTTAGATTTTCTTCTTGCGGAGATGTTGTCGAATTGGTTATGGAACATTCACTTGGGATATCCATTGTCTGAACTGCAACATCTACGTGTGTATTTTCTTCAACTAACTTGTCTTCTTGAGTTGTCATATTCACTGGATCGGTATTTGTTCCCTTATTTTCAACTTAAGTTGTTGTGATTGGGGATTTCCATACTTCTTCTTGAGTGACTTGCTCCAACTTATCTTTTAATGCTTTCTTATCCTCCCTAAGTTTCTTAGTTTGATTAAGCAGACTTTGATTATGGTTTCTCAGACGTAAAAGTTCTTTGGTTTTTGATTCATCAACCTTATTTTCAGTGTTTTGAATTTTAAGTTTTTCATCAATAAATCTGTGATTTGTTCTAATAATTTTTTATTAAGGTTCTTTAAATGCAAAGTTTCCTCTTCTTGTTCTAATAAGTGCTTCTTGATTTTTTTCTTTGTGATTTTAGTCTTCTTCACTTGTGCCAGTAATTTTTCGACGTGGTCATTGAGACGAGAAATTTCTTCGTCCTTTTCCATTATTTCTTTGTAATTTATATCCTCAAGATTTTTATGTTCGCATTCTAACACTTCCTTGCTTTGTTGAATTTTGGCTATTTTGTCATTCTCTTGATCTTTTAGCTGCATTTTCTCGGTACACTAGATAACATCATTATGTGGAAGTGATGATGGATGTAGAGAATGGAAGAAGGAATCCATTCTCTCTCTCCTCAATCTGTCGCTCAATTATTGTAATTAATTGTTCTATATCTCTTTTGATTGATTGTTTTTGTTCCCTACTCAGGGATTCCATATTTTTTATTTTTCTTCATTTCTTTTGACTTTGTATCAATAT
>APFE031235869.1:0-11608 GCA_000404065.3 Pinus taeda | reverse complement strand
AATAATAGTTTCACTTATTTTTTTTTAATAATAAATTGGTCCCTTTTTTATATACTTAATTACTTCCTTGATAAATTTTTAATGTCACCCCACTTAATAAATATAAATGTCATGTCTTTTCATATGACATGGTCACGATGTTAAAATACGATGGGCTATTACCATGGGTTGTTTTTAAAACCTTCGTTAAAATGTTCTCCACATAAAAATAAAATGTATTCATTCTGTTTTTTGTTTTTATTTTTAACTTTTTAAAATACCATGGGAAATTACCATGGGTTGTTTTTAAAACCACAAGATTCTCCACGTAAAGAGTTTTAAATATACTTGGTATGAGATTTTGTATCCGTTGTTTGTTTGTTTTTTTGTTTTGTTTTGTTTTGTTTGTTTGTTTGTTTGTTTGTTTTTTTTTTAAGCTTAATATATATATATATATTAAAACTATATATATATATAATAATATATATTATATTATATATATATATAGTATGGTTAATTTTTTTTTTTATATATATGGCCAAAGGCCTAGAAAAATGGAGAAAAGAACAAACTCCCAAATATTGAGAAAAATGCTTCAATTACACAGCAACAAGGTTGATGAATTTTGATAGTTAAAGACTTGGATAGGAGAATGAGCTCTGTGCACCGGTTAAGCAACCTAGAGGACCGAACTGCTCTAATAGCAAATGAAGCGAAAACTTCTTGATCGTAGAAATAAACACACACACACACACACATATATTAATGATTAATTGATAGATGATGATTGTTTGCATTGGGGGTTCCTGGCTTATATATCGCCATGGGCACCCTTTGGGGAAAGGGCATGATCTTATGATTGTTCCCATTCGTCTAATTTAAGCTAAAGTTAAATAATAAACCTAAAATTAAATACTAACTAATTTTTTACATAACATTGCCTTCCTCTCAAAAGAATGATTTGTCCTCAAAGCATATGTAACGATGGATGTTGTTGACAAAATGATTCATTCTCCCAAGAAGCGTCTTCTTCGGGTAAGTCCTTCCACTTGATCAGATATTCCAAGATGATCAAGGTCCCACACTTTAAAAGGTCTTGGATTAATCTCTCAATTTCCGTTTTTTGGTGATGTGGAGATCAGTATGGCTTGATGTTGACGGCGTCTGACCCTGCCTTGACTTCTGTTATATGCTTAATTTCCCTATTAGGCGGCATCTTCATAGGTAGGTCTTGAAATACATTTTCATGCTTCCAAATTAGATCTTGTATCTCTGGTGACTCTTCACTAGTCATATTTACAGATAACATTTCTAATTGGTGACATTGTACTACATAAGCGGGTGCTCCTTTTTGACTCATCTTCATCATCTGAGATGATAATACAATTTGATTCTCTGGTGCTTGGAATCCGTGTAATTTTTACTTCTGAACTCCCCATTTGAATTTTATAAATTGTACTTGATGGTTGGCGGCATAAGTACCTAAAGTCCGTAGCCATTGGATACCGAAGACTACATCTATGCCTCCTAACGGTACTATGAAGAACGGAGACTCTGAATTAAAGTCTTGAATCTACAAATTTACCTTATGGAATTTCCCCACCTTTTCAATCTTCTTACTGTCAGCTACCGTCACTTTCATGTTTGGTGAGGGAAATGAAAAAATATTGAGTCTCTTTGCCACGGTTGCATCTAAAAAATTGTGTGTGCTACCAGAGTCGATGAGAACCACTACGTTGTTCTTTTTTATGTGTCCTTTTAACTTTAAGGTCTGAGGTTGTGATATACATGTCATCACTGATAATGACACTTGCGGAATACTTCTGTCATCTAATTCTGGTGAGAATTCTGGGGCATCTTTTGTTTCTTCTATGTCAAAATCTTCACTATTTGAACCATTGGTTTCTTCACAATTATATAGGTTCTTTGGTTCTTTCCCTTTAGCACATCTATGTTTGCGGTCCCACTTCTCACCACAACATTTGCATTTACCCTCTTTTATCCTTTGCGTTTCCACACTAGATTTTTCATCTTCACGACGATGTGGTGGAACATATCTTGTATTGTCTGAGTCTGCATACTAGGGTATTCTTCATCTTGAATATGTTTTTTCCAATTTTGACCAAAATATTTGTTCGAATTTCTTTTCGGTTGTTTTTGCTTTTCATCTTGCTACTTCTATTGATGTAATGTCATGCATATCAAGTTCTACTTGTAAATGGGTTTTGAGTCCCAAGACGTATGATTGAATTAGACGAGATTCTGATAACCCAGGTACTCGTGTTACTAAGGTCTCCCATTCTTGAGTGTATTCATCCACACTTCCTTTTTGTCGTAATTTGATGGGTTTTGAAAGAACTCTTCTTCCTTTACACCTTGGAATATTTTAAAGAATGCATCCTTATATTTTCTCCAACTAATGACATGTGTTGTATTTTTCCACCACATATACCAATTATATGCTTCCCCTTCCATTTTCATGGATGCGTGCTTGAGCTTTTCGTCATCATCATTGATGTCATATATCGCAAAGTATTCTTCTGCTTTATTTATCCATGCAACGTTATTTTTTTTGTTTCCATTGAATTTAGGCATCTTGACTTTTGCCCTTCATAGGTATGTTGCTAATGGTTGAGCGAAAAAGGGGTGTTGATTGGTAAAGGTATCCTAGAGTTGCTTGTTTGTAAGAGTCAGGTTACTCATTTCTTGGTGGGGTGTCACTGATTTTTTTGGGGATTCAGCTTTTTCATGAGAGTCTGTTGACTTCGTTGAATCTGATGAGTTGCGCTCTTGATTTTCTTGATTTTCTTGTAGTAGTTGTGCGGCTGTATAATTCATCTTTTTACACAGAAGTTTCAACAATGTTAAGGTCTCTTTGAGATCTACTTTTGTTTGGACACGATGATTTTCCATCTTTATTTCTATTCGATTTGTCGTATCCTGAAGATTTTTGATATTGTCAGCCTGCCCTTTAAGCTTGATCTAGAAATCATCTAATATTTTATTGACTTCGTCATGGTTGTTATTTATCTTATGCTCTGCGTCAACCAATTTTTTTGGATATCCGCCATTGTCATTGTTGACATTGAGCGAGTTTGTGGGGCCCTGTATTTATCTGCCAGCTCAATTTTTTTTTAATTAATTATTTAAAAAATCAATTAATTAAATTGATGTTATATATATATATATTTATATAATATATAATTACATAAGGTCACGTTTTTGATTGAACACGGTCACGATGTTAAAATACCATGGGCTATTACATGGGTTGTTTTTAAACCATAGGCTTCTCCACGTAAAAAGTTTTTAAATATAGTTTGGTATGAGATTTTGTAATCGTTTTGTTTTTTCTTTTACTTTTTTTTCTTCTTCTTTTTTATTTTTATTTTATTTACTTATATTTTTTTTGGTTATTTTTTATATGGCCAAAAGGCCTAAAAAAACGGAGAAATGAGAAACTCCAATATTGAGCAAAATGCTTCAATTATCGGCAACAAGGCGCTGACGAATTTCGATAGTCAAAGATTGAATAGGAGAACGAGCTCTAAGCACCGTTAAGCAACATGAGGACGAACTGCTCTGATACCAAATGAAGCGAACAAAGTTCTTTCTATAAATTAATTACTCCAAAAGACTTGGAATATCAAGATATCCATGAGGATATAAATATTATATTAAATATATGAATAAGAATGAGAATGATTTACAATGAGAACGAGAGGCTTGCTTATATACCAAGCAAGTGTCTCTTCATGAAGAGTCATGTATCATTTAGACATGCCTCTTCAACCTAATTACTAGTTAACTATTCATTATTGCAATTTATCTTTATTATTTATATTTATTTTATTCGTTACAGTCGTCTTCACGTAGCCCATGGGATGTCTGATTTCATTCAAACCACTATTGGGGTTAAAAATGGTTGTCCACTGTCCCCTACCCTAATTAGGATATATATTGATGAGTTAGAAGCATTTCTACATGAGCATATCCAAGACACTGATGGTTGCCTTATTCACCAGGTTCTGATATCTATTCTACTCTTTGCTGACGATGTGGTCCTCCTCTCCTCATCCCTAGAAGGATTACAAAGGTAGTTGGATGCCTTAGCTCTGTTTTGTGACCATCGACAGTTGACAGTCAACCTGGGTAAAACTAAGGTTATGATCTTCAATGGAGTGAAGAAAACCTCAGACCTTCACTTTCTATTCAGAGGGGAGGAGATTGAGATCACCAGCATGTATACTTACTTGGGGGTGAAATTTTTAGGTCCTCGCTTCAGTTTGCGACCAACGCTTTAGCCTTGGATCAACAAAGGATATGGATCCTTAGCCCTTCTCGAGAGACAGTGCTTTCGACATCACTTCTAGGACATATCGTCCAAGATGAGCCTCATGGACACCTTGATTCATCGCACTATTCTATGTGGCTTAGAGATTTGGGGGTCATCTTTACTTTAGTTAGACTGGGCTTCAGCGGAGAGAGTCCAGATTCTTCTTCTCCGCCACATCATTAGGTGAAAACTGATAGTGCCGCAACACATCATCCTTGCAGAGTTTGAAGCTCAGCCCTTTCGGCTTGAGATGGTCTTCAGATTGGTTTGATTCTTGCATCGTGTCCAGGGCTTGGCAGACTCGATAAAGAGTAGGGACTGTTATACTTACTTTCCATATTGCTCTTCTGAGACTATTTCCCATTCTACCCCCTTAGGCTGAGCCAGATGTTGGTTTACAGGAGTTTCAAACCTCATAGAGTCAGTGGGAATTCAGTTGGATCATCTCCCTCCTTTCCAATATTCCTTAGATGCTCCTGCTCACCTTTTACCTACTAAACAGGAGTTAAACAAGATCATCAGGGAGGACATCTATAGCCATTTCATCCAGTTCACCTGGGTCAATCCTCCATGAGGGTTGCGCCCAAAGATGGCCTTCTATGTTGAGCACTTCTTGGAGTTGAGAGACGGGCTCATTGTTTGACCCTAGTATATGTTTCACCACTGGATGCATGCTCTTCGCATTCCTCTATGCCAGTTCAGAGTAGGTTCTCATAGACTTCAGGTATGGATAGACCACCAAGTGTATAGACTAGACAGACTCTGCCAAGTATGTCATTTACATGAAGTGGAGACCGAGGTGCACTTCATCCTTGGATGCCCTATCTACTATGAGATTAGAGGAAGTTTCATTGCTTGTTTAGAGATTCTCGGACCCTCGCCGACTTTTTCAAGTACCCCAATTAGAGATGTTTGGCCCTATATATGCAGGAGGCTCTTAGGTTCCAAGCGCATTCTTCAGCCTCCCATCAGACTAGACCCCACATAGAGGATCACAAAATTTTTCAGGGTACTACCTTCAGATAAGGGCACCAAGAGATCAATTTATACTAGTATGTATCCAGACTCCAGATTAGTGAGGATCCATGGGACCTCACCTTGCTACCTGAAATCTCAACAACAATTTCGTCTCAGATCCGTTCCTGGGAGATAGACTAAGTCCTCCAGCATTCAGCAGCATGTGAACCCCCTTAGGACACGATTTAGTGGACAGTATGCACTTGCCATCGCTCTTCATTGGGCCAATAGACATTGTTGAGTTTCTGTAGCATTATTAATTCAGCCTCAGATGTTATGAGATGGGTTTGATCCTCAAACCTATTAGGTCCTAGATCTTCTCCACTAGAGCCAGATGTTGATTTACTTCATGCATTGTATCTTTTATAGGAGACCGTTTGGTTCTCTCACTTTGTATATACATCAGTGTACTCAACAGTCCCTTTGACCTACTTTGTGGTCATTAGTTGGACATAAATATAATTATCTTATCTTATCTCAGCAAAGTTGAAAACAAAGATGTTGAAAATTTGATGTCTCTTATTTGTTTTGAACATTCCAGAAATAGATAAGATTTAAAAGAATTCATTGAACCTCTAGAAGTTGCTAGAAAGTGATCCGGGACCTTCTTGAATCTACAATCAATGGCAGTCGAAGTCCCTCCTAAGATAATAGTGTCATCAGCAAATTGGGAGTGGTTGATGCTCTTGACTTCCTGCATAAATATGATGCCAAGGACTTTTCCTATACTCCATTCATATTCCAATATTTTTCTTTGTGTATATACCACCAAAACATAAAGGAAGGGGGAGAATGGGTAGCCTTGGGGAAAACCCCTTGAGGATTTGAAGAAATTGGAAACTTGACCATTAATTAAGGAATTTATCTAAAGAGAACTAATGCAAATGGAGATCCAATCAATAAAGGTGTAGTTGAAACCCAATCTGCTCAAAATTTTGAACAAGAAACTATGTTAAACTTTGTCAAAAGCATTGTCCATATCAAGCTTAATGGTCATTCCCTTATCCTCCCTTTCTCTGCTTGAGAAGATCACCTCTTGAACTAGAATGATATTATCAAAGATATGTCTCCCAGGGATGAATCTGCATAGGTTTTCAAAAATCACTTCAGGGAGGATCTATTTTAGTCTTTTTGCTAACAAATTTGAGATGATTTTATAAGAGACATTACATAGAGAGATTAGGAGGAATCTACGGAAGGAGGATGGATTGGATTATTTGGGGATTAGAGTGAGGAAAGAGGAGTTGATTCCCCACCCATATGACCAATTTTTAAGGCATAGGTAATCATCTGACAGAGGTCCCATTTGAGGAGGTCTGAAAAGAGCTGGAAAAAGTGAGTCGAGAACCCATCTGGTCCAGGGGCCTTGTATAGGCTGAAGGAGAAGACAATTTTTCTAATCTCTTCTTCAGAGGGGAGTTGTGTGAGTTTCTCATTCATGTCTTATGTGATGCAGGGTAGAATATGTTCCATCATGTAGCTTTCTGACTCCTTGTTTGAAGGCTCATTTTGAGAGTATAGTTGACTGAAGTGGGCTATGACCTCCTACTTTATTAGCTGGAAATAATTGACTGTGACTCCATTGATGGTGATTTCTTGAATGTTCTTTTTTTTCTCTATTTCTGGCCTGATTATGAAAATAATTTGTGTTCTTGTCACCTCCTTGTAACTAGACACTGCGGGATTTCAATCTCCAGTATTCTTCTTATTCCCTCATCAACGCACGATATCTATCAAAACAAATTCTTGTTTTGTTTTAATTGATCCTCGGTAAATTGGGGTCTTCCATAATAGAGTGAGATTGGATGACCGATTCCTCAATTCTTTTTATTTCCCCTTTCCTGTCATATTGAAGAGAATGACTCTAGTCCTTGAGTTGAATTTTTAGCCTTTTAATTTTTTTCTCCCAAATTGAAATTGGGTTTCCAACTTCCCAAGGCTATCAGGATTGAGTAACAATCTCATATAAATCAGGGTATTTAAGCCAAATCGAGCTTAAACGGAAGGGGGTGGGTCCAAAATTAGAGAGGGGGAAGAGAACAAGCTATGATGGGACAGTGATCCGATCCATTCCAGGGAAGAATGGAGGAGGTGATGGAAATTTTATGATGGAGGAAGTTATCTAAGGTAAGAAATCTATCAAGCCCAGTAGTGACGTGGTATGGGCCTACCCTTTTATTAGTCCATGTATATTTAAAATTAGAAGGCTTAATATCTATTAAATTGGCCAAAGAGATGAAATCCTCCATTTGCTCCTGAAAGGGGTCTCTAACCGGCAACCCTACTTTCTTCTCCCCATTATACAAAGTTGTTTTAAAGTATCTGCCAAATATGCATAGTTCCTTCTTTTTAAAATCCCCAAGATTGCAGAGAGATTCCCAACACTCTTGCTTATCTCTAAAATTAATAGGCATGTAAATGCTGATAACAAGGCATACCTGATTATTGGAGAGGTCGATAAATTTTGACACTAGCCAGTGAATGTTGGAAATTGAATCAACCAGCCAAACCTGGAGGGGATCCCAGAGAGTGCATATTTCTTCTGAGGCTCCTCTTGTGCTGATTGCTGCTATGTTGCTTCCATACCACAATTGTAGATGATGTGTTATTGATTCATGCTCTTCAATATTCATTTATGGAGGGATTCTCTTTTAGAATTATGGAGGATGTTTGAAGAATTTGCTTCTGGATTTTCATCCATAGCGATCATTTTTAATTTTTAATGGACTTTTCAAGTCGACCAAGACCCATCATCAAAAGTAATTAATAAAAGAAAGAGGAGAGTTAAAAAGGTATAAACAAAAAAAGGAAAGGAAGAAAATAAATCGACAAGACTAAGTCGAGACCAAGACCCATCATCAAAAGTAATTGATGAGAGAAAAAGGAAAATTAAAAAGTATAAACAGAAAAAAAGAAGAAGAAAATAAGCAGACAAGACCAAGTCAAGACTAGGACCCATCATCAAAAGTAAGAGTTAAAAAGGTATAAACAGAAAAAGGAAAAAAAGACAGAAAAGGAAGAAAAAAATAAGCAGACAAGACCAAGTCGAGACTAGGACCATCATCAAAAGTAATTGAAATTGGTGAGAGACAAAGGAGAGTTAAAAAGGTATAAACAAAAAAAAGGAAAAGAAGAAAATAAGCGGACAAGAGGTAAAAACCTAAAAATAAATCAGTTTTAATTAATTATTGAGATAAAATGATGTAAGAAATTTTGATTAATTAGTATATTGAAATTAATTAATTCAAAAATTAGAAATAATTAATTGATATATTGGTGTTAATTAATAAACTATATTTAGTATAGCTAGATGGAAATATATTAGGAATTAATTAGTATTAGTTAATTAATATACTAACTAATTAACTTTGAATAACATAATATATTAGAAATAAAAATATTTATTATATCAGAATTATATATATTTAATGAATTATATACAGAATAAAAATTAATAAAAGTAATATCTCTTCGTATGGATGTATGTAGATTGTAAAGAGAAACTAATGATGTATGTAGAGTGTGTTTTCGAATACTCAAAAACATTTAAAATTAATGGAAATTATATTATAGTAATAATACTATAAGAATAAAACGAATATAATAATGATAGTATGTTTATTTATTTTGAAAGATATCATTAAATAGAAAGATTACGTATAAACATTATTTTAAACATTTATACGAGGAGATTCCGTATGAGATTGTCAGGGACAGTACACTGAGTCCAAAAGAAGTCGCCTTTGAGGCTTCTTTGGAGTTCTATAAATTCGGATGTTGACTCATTTAGCCCATTGAGTTGGAGAGATTAGGAGAGAGCCAGTCGAGAGTCTAATTTTGAGTTGGTTCTTCCCTGCAACTGCACTTAGTGTGATCATGTATGCATCCTGACCAACCATAAAGACAAGTCTAGAGTAAATCCGACAAGATTGTGCATGCAAATGCATGTGTGAATCTAAAGTGGTGGGAGTTTTAGAGAGTCTGTTTAAGTCTCTAAATCTCCTTTGGTATGTACTATTCATCCATTCAACTCTATTAATAAAATAAATTTTTGAGATTATGACTCTAGTATATTGTTTCATATTTTAATTTTACACAAAGTTCATCCTGAACTCGCTTGACGTTCGGTTAGAGTCCTGGATCACTCATAACATTGAGTCTTGTATAGGAAAGAGTTCATGAGAAGGGAAGTTGCGAAGGTGTTGGGCTTACATGAAGGTTTGTGTGAAGGTTTTAAAGAGTTCATAAAAGTGCAGAAGATTGTTAAAAGTTCAAGCTCATTTCCTCTTCGAGGGACCCTCTAAGGAAAGTTTGTATCATAGCGAGAGTTTCATTGTTATTTCTGGGTACATATCTTTCCTTGAATTTGCATTTTAAGTCCCATTATAATAGGAAGAGTCTATAATGAGCCAGGTAGCCTTCGGTCTCATAGCAACCTTAGCTCTCTGTATGACTGATAAACGCTCTTATAGTCAATCTCTGTATTTGTAATGGATCCTAGCTACAGATATGTTTCTTTTAAATATATTAAAAGGGATGAAGAAATTTATCCATCTACATTAAATTCCATGTTTGAGTCTTGTCAATTTTCTTCTGTAAATTAAGTTGATATAGAAATAATAGAAACCCAACCCCAAGTTGCATGGAAACTTCGTTTGATTTCTGCAAGCAATGTTTATGTTGATCTGAATATGTTTCATCTTAAGGCTATTAGTCATGTGATCATAAAAGAATATGTTTCACAAGTACAAAAAAAGTGTGACACGACCTAGACTATTCCTCTCTTACATCCAAAACAGAGACAGGCTCAGGCAAAGAAACACAAAACCCAATATCTACATACTAGATGCATCAGACTAGGAATCTCATCCCTTGTCCATAGAGGAATAGATGCTTACATTCTTTGTGTTATATACCTAGGGGGGATAATATGGGGTATCGAGGGAGGTACCCAAGGTAATAATGTAATAATGGGATGGGCCATAGTAATAAATAAGGTGGTTAACCCATGTCATGTAAGGGACCACAAGTAGTTAATAATAATGTAAGGGGCCCATGGTATTAGTTGATGGTATGAGGAAACCATGGTAATGATGCATGTTATTGTATGTATGAGGCCTATATAGAGGCTAGAGACTCCACATGGAGGATATGAAGAGAAATATTCTTGTATGAAAAAGCATATGGCTTGTGGAGTATTCTCCTTCCTTAAGGAGTGAATATATGGTGTTTCCCTACCTTAAGGGTTTGATAATAAAGAATCATTTCATTTCATTTCAGATCTATAATATTCTTGGGTTAGATCTACAACAAGTGGTATCAGAGCACTTTCTTGGGCACAAAAGTGGAGAATTTTTTTTTTACTTTTTGCAGGATTTCAAGGGCGGCGAGTTTGCAGATCAGATCTGTAGGTTTTGGTGCTAGATTTGTAAAATCTAATTGCAGATCTGTATTCTTTGTGAAAAAATAGCCTATTTCAAAAAACAAATCGGTCGAATCAGAGTCTGGATGAAGGAGATATCGCTGATCTAAAAATCAGTAGGGTTGTAGACAATTTTTCGGGGCAGCAAATTTGCGGAGCAGATCTATACCTCTTGGCACTAGATCTGCAAAATCTAATTGTATCTCTGGAATCTTTGTGAAAAAACACCTAATTTCAAAAAAAAAATCAGTTGAATAGGAGTCCGGATGATGGAGATATCGCTGATTTAAAATCAGCTCTTTTTTTAGAAATTTTAGGTGACGGCGGGAGAGTAGCGGTGCAGATTTGAAATTCCAGTGTCTGAATCAGGATTTCTATCACATGGGCAGATGCAGAATGGTTGTTACATTTCCAAAAACAGGTTATAATAGAGATTCTGAGCAATATTGACGAAACTGTGACATTTTCATATTTTTGCCAAGTAAGTCAATCTTTTCAAACCTTCAAGGCTTCTAGCAAGGAATTTTTTACAAGAAAAGATGATGGTCCTACTATTGAAGAATTCATACATAGATACAAGTCCACATATGGGACAATATCTGGGACATTTTGGAAGTTTCAAATGCTGTCTAATATGAAAGGAGAGGCTCAAAAATGGAAATTATTACTTGACTACGACCGGTTGAACAAAATTTCAGATGCCGAATTTGAAGAAGTCTTTTTGGACAAATGGTCTCAGGCTAGGAAAAAGGAGAATGAGACACATAAGGGGTTAATTCCTACTGGTATATCCTTATTACAGATTCATGGATTGATTCAAAAGGAGAAGATCATGGTGTCTATAAATCCGAGTT
>APFE031235849.1:0-14747 GCA_000404065.3 Pinus taeda | reverse complement strand
AATCCCGCTACGTAATATCCGTCCCCCTGGTTGAAAAATAACCATAAGTACTCCCGAGAATTGCTCAATTTATTTGAAACTCAGGAAGAACCCTTTACCTCCAAAATCACCTCCCAGATACAATGGACTCCTTCCAAAGTATAAAATCCCTCTGAGGAAATCAGACCCCTTCCGAAACCTCAAATGCCATTCACACCCACTTACTTGCTCTTTCAACCTCAAAGCCATATCGCATCGCAACATCACACTCTCATCTCCATACAAGTCATCACCCATCCATTTCCCACCGATGCGATATTGCGATATCGCCGATCGGTAGTCGCAAGCGCCGAGTGTCCGACTCAGTCACCCCTCCTTTCCCCGCCGATGCGATATTGCGATATCAACGATCGGCGGTCGCAAGCGCCGAGTGTCCAACCCAAGTACCCCCATTCCTCGCCGACGCGATATCACGATATCGCATCGGAGTTTCTTCATCACATTACCTTCAGCACTTCACCATGTCGCTCTATACCAGGGACCCACACCTGACGTCATCCTCTGTACAACCGACACCACGCTTACGTGAGAAGCCACAAGGCTGAAAACTTTGCGCAGGAAGAAAAATCGCACTTCGGAGCTCCAGATCAAGAAACAGAGGCATTTTCCGATGCGCGATTAGCGCAAAGTGCTAATCGCGCATCGCTATGGGAAATAGGCCATTTCGAGGAATCTTCAGGGAATCTTCTGATTTATTAGCCCATTGCGCGCCGAAAAAGCCCGAAAATCACCCGATCGTGCCAAAAGGACCCGGTTTAAAGACAGCAGTAGATCAATCACAGAGTTTAAAGTGTATCAGATCAAATCATCAGGCATCAAGCGTGTCAAAGAGTATCAGTTGACGATGGGAGCCATCAATGTAGCGGCAAAGAGTATCCGCGAATATCTTGAGCAGCAGCCCGAAGCAGGAGAACATTTAATATCTTCCACCAGATTCATAGAAAGAGGGCGAAACTAGTTGAAGCTCTCAAGTCGTAATTATTGCACATTTAATTCACACCAGAGCTGAACTGCTGTTGCCGAAGCACAATCACTCGAGCAGCACCACATCTGGTCCCCAAGGGCCACCTCGTCACCTGTTCCAGTCCAGCTGCCCCTAGCGCAGCCAAAAAGATTTACTTGCATTGAATTACAGCAACACTTAGATTTTTGAAGAGTTCTAAGCAGACCTGTCAAGGTCACATGTAATGATGTCTTTCCAATATTTTTCTTATAAAAACCACCCTAAGCAATGTTGTGAGGGGTTGGTTGGTTGGTAGTAGTTGTTGGTCAGTCTTCTTTCCAGCATTTTCTCTGAGCAAAGACTCGCACTGTAACTGTCGTAATTTCCATAATCAAAGATTGCTGAAAGCATGGATGGCGAAACTACTTGATGTTTTCTCTTGGCCAAGGAATGATCACGGAATTACTGTGCTTCTACATGATCCAATAAGTGTTCCTCTCCTCTGTTTAATTTTATGTTTTTTACCACCTTTCCGCCTTTCTAAATTGCAGGAAAAAATAATAGCTTAAGATTTGTTTCATTACACCTTAAGTTCAATTTCTGCGTTTTTCAATGTTTCTTCAAAAACGATTATGAGCTTGTATTCTTAAATGATCTGGTTTACACTATTTCTTTCACATATGGGTGCATGTCTTAGGAATTCTTAACTGCTCCGGGATCCCACTCATCCACTTCTCCTCTTTTTCAGCATGATGAAATGATTCTCCTTCGCCTTTCATCCCTGATGTTCATTCCGTACTTTCAGCAGACAGAAAATTGTATCCTGTATGGCTATCCCGCTCTGTATCCCCTTGTGACCAAGGAAATGCTCACAAGCCTCAATCTGTGACTCCATGCCCAATGATTCGAAACTTATCACACCTTACCGTGCCTCTTTGTTCAAGAATCCTACCTTCTTTCCAATCACAATCAACACTCCCTTGAAGTCAGAAAGCTAGCCTAAAATTATCAACTAAGGTTGAATTAAAAGGAGAGAGCCCTCTTCAATTGCAGGTGGGCTAGAACCTGCAATCAAAATATTGTTTTGTGGTTACCTCGGCCGTATCCCTATTAGGAGCATAGGGACAACCTGAGTGATAACAGGATCCTTAATGATTGACTGGTTCCTTTGTTAAAGCTTGACAAATTTTGTGTAACAGGCATAAACAATGGAAAACCAAGCACTTTCCATGCAGTTGAGGAAATGATACTCACTGATGCACCTTCATCTATGATAGTGCCAGACATGATCATTTTACAAAATTGCACTATGATCTGGAGAGGTACATAAGAGGGAAGGCGGGACCTTGCTAGTCGATTCCAATCAAAGGAAGTGACTAGACTACTTGGAGCGGGTACCGAATAAATGGGTGAATTAACCCCTTGAGTTACGAGAGCTGGGGGATTTTCCTCCTATTGTGAAGGAACGTGTGGATTGCCCCCAAGTTCATCGAACTCTGAAGTAACAAAGAGAATTTGAATGGTATCATTCTCACTCTCTTCGGGAAGGGTACGATTATATGAAGTTGAAATTGGGTCAACTGTCACCTCGACCTATTGACTTTGGTCTGCTGTAGACTCATAAGATTCACTTTCAGAGAGAGTGGTCTCGACTGACGGTTGATTTAAGTCAGTCGGTTTTTCAACTAGTAAAGGATTTAGGGAGAGCTTCTTGTACGTAGATGGAAGTTGTTGTAGTGATGCAGGACAATTATCCGACACTCTTTTGGCTTCATCGAAAAAGGGACAAAGGTGATGGGTATTGTTCCCTTCACATAACTTACATGGAAATCTAACATTTCTCATCTGTCCATGAACTTTGCCATCACTAGTTGAAGGTGTGTTATCAACATGATTTCTAGAAGTTGATGACACCGCGTGGTGTGAACGGGGGGACCATTCTCTCAAGATCTGAGGAAAGCAAAGGCAATCTCGATGAAAATGGTCTCCTCTACAAATTATGCATGGAAATCTGGGTTTAGGAATTTTAATGGGTGGAGTTGACCAGATGATGCATCCAAAATAATGGTTACTTGGTTGCCCCCTTGCTGAATTGACTTCTTCCTCTCCTTCCCCTTCTTCTTCTTCTCAGGCACCTGGTTACTAGCATCACTACTTTCACCGAGTGAAGAGGAAGAAGGGGAGGGAGAAACAAATGAAGAATAAGGTGAAGGGTAAACTTTAGTATCAATTGGATGTTGATTCAACTGCAAAGGAATCATTGTATTTTGAAACATAGAGGTTGAGAATATCCATACTGGTAGGCCAGTGGTAATTCACGGAAGGGACAATGTGGCCATATACGGAGAACCAATATTTACCCAAGAAGAAAAAGGACTAGGATTCCCCTCAAAAGGGATTCCTTGATTGGTGTGTCGTAGATTCGTCTCAATATATCTCAACCTAAGATCAACTAAGTAATAGGGATATTATTCCAAATTCAATTAATTTTAAATATTTTTTGACACAACATTTCTTTTTTAGTTTTTAAGAGTCGAGAAAAAGTTAAAGATGACTCTAGTCTCCAATTTTTAATGAGCCTGAAGTGACAAGTGCTCAGATGGACCTTTTCTTTTAAAGAGTCGAAAAGGAATGAAAGTGACTACTCTGGAAAATCTAGATTGAGGGATTACCAAACCAATCGCAAAACTGCAATATACACCTTAGCGATAAATTAAAAGAAATTACCAAGGACTTATGTACAATATTCCGTCTTCCCAAATGATGTGTTGAGTGCATTGTGATCAATAAGGCGGTAGACATGCTTCCTATGGATAAAGGATATAAACCTATTATGGTCTACCAATATTTACTCGACGGTACGACAAGAACAAGTCCGTGCTAGCACTTGTCGTATCAAGGAGGAGGAATCACTCAACCTTCGATGAAAATGATAGTTATTAGTTTTTACGACACTTGTACACATCTCTATCCTAGACCTCTAGATTTGTTGCGTTAAGTTCCAAAGCATTGTTAGGTTCATTGAAATTTATTTTAGAGTTGATCATGTTTAAAGTTTTCCTTTCAATTGTTCACCGTGTGATGTGGATTTGAGATTCCTAAAATGCAATCTACAATGATAAACAATCGTTGTTTATTTTGAGCAATGAAAATCCTAGCTACTAGGGAAAGAAGATTGCAATTCTTTCGAACAAAGAGCAAAGAGCACACACTAGTGCATTTTCCTAAATAATTTTTTGCACACAAAATAAATGAAAATAACAATGCACATATTTTCTTTTCGTTCTCCTTAATGTGAAAAATGCCGAAAAGGAAAACTAAATGCAGCAAAGATCTGAAATATTTATTTCAAAATGACATTTTTGACAATTTCTTCTTCAAAAGAGAAAGGAAGACTAAACGACACTTTTCAATTTTGAATTAAAAAATTCTTTTGAAACTTCGAATATCAACAAATCAAACCAAATACATGACGAAAAATTCAATCAACTATTCAGGGGAGGAAGAATTCACGACACTTCTCTTTTTGACACAAAATGACAGTTACGACACTTTTTGTACCAAAATGATACATCAATCTATGCAACTTTTCCAAAAAGGATTGTAAATGATGAACAAATACAAAAAAAAAATCACTAATCCTAATCAATCGAGGTTGTTCTATGTGATGCAAGCAGGCTTCAGTAAGGAGGCACTATTCATAAGCAGTAAAAGCAACTTAACAAAATTGAAAACAAGGACAAAAACCCCCAATTTCTAGAATGGAAATAGGTTCAGTCAATAATCACACCTGGGCTTCACAGAAATAGGCATGCATCGCACTTTACAAACTCACGAGGCGCGATGCATACTAGTTTATAGTGACAGATAGTGCGATGGGCCAGGGAGTGCAACTAAAATGGGTTTTGGCTTAGATGTGCAGTTGTTTTCAGTGAGTTAATCTGATCTATGATGGAAAGTAAAGAGAAAAGTATAGAGGAATGTCTTAAGATGTCACTGAGCTACCAAAAGGGCATCTAGAATGCTTGTAAGTCAATTGTTTAATTGATAAACTAAACCAGAGATTGACTGAAGCAACATTCATCTACTATGAAATTGTAGAGCAAGAGCAGTTCGAAGGCTACCTGGCTGACTTCAGGCTCTGTCCATAGTTTATAAAACAAACAAACATCTATTCTATCCCCAGTGGAGTTGCCAATTTGTTTATGGGAAAACTAGTGTCTTTTCGAATGACTAGTCCTCTAGGTTTAGTAGCTACCCTAGAAACAATAGTTTAAAGCAATTCATGATTTCTTCTATGTAAAATAGATAAGATAAAGACAATGGAACCAACCTGGAACTTCTGCTTAATCCATTGCTTGATCTCTCTCCCCCTTGACAGAGCTTGCAACTCCTCCCCGTACTTATCCCACCTGGAGAGTACCTGTAGAAACACAGTAACAAAGAACCGTAAAAGTATCTTGATCTATTATATCATAAACATTATCGAATTAGATATATAATGAACATCTGATAGTATTCACAAATGATAACATTCACAATTTCAAAATTATATAGAAGAAAACTTGAAGAACTTTATTAAATAAAAGGGAGAATTACAACCCAGTTGTCTGATCCAGCAGCATCCTCCTAGCATCAATCCCTCTTCACCTCATGAAATAGCAAGATCACACCAACAATATAATGCTCTTTCCTCAATTACAAACTATCCGCACTTCCTTGCAATTCACAAAATTCTAGCCTCGAGATCTCTTAGATGAGGGATCCATTTATAGATTTGTGCAAGGGTGTGAGTCATCTCTAGGGTTTTGATTAGTGTCATTTCAATTGTTCCATTTGGTTCCACTTGGAGATTTCTTGGATCCCTTACTCATCCCCGGGAAAATTTAGAGAGGCAAGTGTCATAGGAGAAATTTCTAGAAGATCCCATGAGAATCCACTTAGCAAATTGTCTGAGACATTTTTCCATCCTCACCCATCGCACCCTACAGAAGGCCTAATCAGTATGCATCACACCTGAGAAGTGTATCACACTATATGCATCACACCTGGCCAGTGTAGTAGTTAGTATGGTTCAGTTTAGGCCATTTCCAGATGGTTTTTCATGTGGCACTTTTGGGGAATGATGTAACCAGATGACAATGTTCTTTTAGGTTATGAAACAACTCTTTTAGGGGTTGATGAGACCTAGTTTATTGACATACAATATTGGGGTTGAAATGCCCAAATATGACTATAACAAGAATTAATATATAAATAATGTCAAAAATTAATATGAAGATTGTGGGAGATAATTGAAGTGTGCTAAACATAATGCGTTTTTTTAATTCCTTCACTTTTTACATAGAAACATTACGACTTAGGCTAAGTGCTTTTTGTGGGTTTTTCATAAAAACGGGTATCCATGGGGGTGCTTGCTTTTCCTTAGGAAAATGGTGTTTTAACCTTAGGAAAAAAGATTTATGAGGGGAAAATGAATGAATTGAAGGGGGTGAATGTTTATGAGTGGATTTTAGTACTTACGATCTATAAGTCATTGGGCCAAGGGTCTGATCCCTCCAGAAGTCAAAGAAATGCTCTGAGCCCCTTTGACTTAAGATTTTGGGTGTTTCAAACTTATTGTAGGAAATTAGTTAAGTAAAGGGTGAAATGAGTGGGGAAATTAGTTAATTTTGACTTTGTGAATTTTATGCCAGTCCCATTTCTTATTCAAATTTAGAACTTTCATGATCAGGGTGATAAATATGCTTTTGTCTATCAATCATCACAATTCTGCATCCTTTCTTCTAATTACCCATCTACTCATCCTACCATTTTTACTTCTCTTTATTAGGGTGCATTTAGGCTAGCAAACTCTTATAAAAAAAAATATTTTCTTTACAATGGCAATCTAACTAAATCTAACCTTATTACATCCAAAGGCTTAGATTAAACAATTAAGCTCCTTTTATTTACTCTACCTAATCTACTCATCTACGAAGATTAAATAGTTTGGTCAGATTTTATTCTCTATCTATGAACATGAAATAACCAAGTTTAAACACTTTGACAATCATGGATTGTGGCAAAGATTACAGGCTGCACACAATAATTTAATTTTCACAAAAAGTAAATAGTAGTGGCATTTTGACTAGCACACTTTTATGGTCTTTTCTTTTCTTGGGGTTCATATTTTTCATATTTTTTGACCTTTTTATTCTTTTTGTCCTTTGATTTTTCTTTTAGGATGTAAGCTCTTTACATTTTTTAATTTTTTGAATGTGGAAAACATTTGCAGAAAGCGAAGGTATGTACATTTTACAAGTTTAATCTCAGAGATTCAAAAATTATGACTCCTGTTGGTATAGGAACCTAACAGTGGCTCCACTTGGGGATGGCATTTCCTGGTGAAATGTCAAGAACTTGCAGATAATGGCCTTCTGAATTGTTGTGATGTTGCTATGCAAGTTTTTTCTTTTTACTTTTTTTCATTATTTCTATTTATGACAGTAAAACCTTTAAAGCTTAGGGCCTTCTCTTTGGGCTTCAACTCCAAAGATTCACTATCCAATCAGCTCTAGAATTTGAAAAATAGAATATGTACAAATGTTTAATCGAATCAATAACTAGGTTTAATGCAGTGTTTAAGTATTTGACAATTAACTAGTCCTGCTTCTGCTTCTGTGCCATGCATTCTCTGAGGAAGAAAGCATTATTACCTCTGAATGCATAGATGACATATGGGCCTTTCCATATGAAATCAAATTTCCCATGTTTACCTTTATTCTCTCTTCTTGAGTCGCATTTGAAAACTTTTTCTCTTAGGTAAAAATATTCTGCCTTAGTCCTTTTATCAAAAGCCTTCTTGATCTTTTCCTACACAACTTGAGATCTGATGTACACTTCTTCCCTAGTCTGTTGTAAATGAATTTTTTGGTTTATTCTCCTTTGGATGAAATTTTGTTCAACCTGCAACTCTTGGAGCAGCTTCATCGCTGGTGTTCCCAACCAGGACGGGAAAACAACTTCCATTCGATAAACTAATTGATAAGGACTGGTACCAATGGAATTCTTTGTGGTTAGCTAGTCTGCCCATAAGGCATTCACTAGCTTCTTGTTCCATGTTTTCTTATTGTCTTCTAACAACTTTTTTATGATGTTTATTAAACTCTTGTTTGAGGACTCTGCTAGTCCATTTCTGTGGGGTTAATAAGTTGTGGAATGGCCCAAAGTTATATGGTACTTGTTGTAGAAATCAACCATTCTCTTAGACTTGAAGGCTGCTTCATTATCAATGATGATCTTGGTTGGGCACCCAAATCTAGATAAGGTGTTGGATTCAGGAAGGTTATTATCACAATATCAGTGGCTTGCCTCAACGGTATGGATTCTATCCATTTGGTAAAGTAATCTGTAGAAGTGAGGATCCATTTATGTTGTATAGAGGAAGGTGGGTGGATTTCACCAATGAAGTCAAGACCCCATTGTTAAAAAGGTGCTTGAGTAGATATTGGTTTCAGGGGAAGGGGTAAAAGCTTTTTCTTTCCTTCAAAAATTTGGCATTTATGACACGAGGTTACAAATTTCTTTACATTAGAAAACAAGTGGGCCAATAAAAACTGGCTCTAAGAATCTTATCCACAGTAGTTTTCCAGTAAAGGTGTCCTCTACATTCACGTGCAAGAAACTCTTGTAACACCTTGTCAGATTCTTCATTCAATAAATAGTTAAGAAGGACACCTTCATGATTCCTCCAAAACAAAGCATTGTCAAGTATGCAAAATTTTAAAGATTTCATTTTTAAAAACCTGCTTTTGTTCCTAGATAACTCAGGAGGATCTTGTAAATTTTGTAAAACATATATGATATCACCATACCATGGTGATTTAATAAGGGCCTTGCTGATTGGTGGAGTGACCATCTCCTCTCCATTATCCATTTCCGCAATAAAATTTATGTCTAAGGCCTGATAGTTCGATTCATCCATGAGCTTGGCTAAACCTTCGCCTTTGATTGATTTTGTTGGCTTGATTTCTAGGTCATATTCTAATATAGTAGCAATCCATTTCCCTCTCTTTCCATATGGACTATCCTGAGTTAGGATATCTTTAACTACTGAATTAGGGGCATAGGCTATTATATGAGAATATAAAATATAAACTCTAAAATCTTTGATAGCTTTGACCAGAGCAAAGGCTTTCTTTCCGATTATATTGTACTTTTAAGGGGAATCTATCAAGGCTTTGCTAAAAAAGGCAATAGGTTGTTCATAACTTCATCATTATTCTGCAGCAGGATTGCAACTATTGTATGTTCTGAGGCACAAAAAAATATGATGAAATCCATATCAAACTTTGGACTAACCAAAAATGATGTCTTTGTTAAGGCTATCTTGATATCTTCAAACGATCTCTTAGCTTCAATGGTCCATTTTATGGTCAAATATTTTTCAACATATTATTTAATGATATAATTAGTTTTGCTAAGTTAGAAATAAATCTCATAAGAAAGTTTATTTTTCCTAAAAAGGCTCGTAATTCTCTGATGCTCCTAGGATGTTGTATCTATAAGATGGCTTCAATTCTTGCAAGATCTATTCTAATACCATCTTTAGAGATTATGTGGCCTAGCAGTTTTCCATCTTCTAATCCAAAAAAATATTTTTTAGGATTCAAAGACATTCCGTACTTCCTACTATTGATGAAAACCTGCCTTAGATGATCTAAGTGTTGTTTATCATATTTTGAGAATACAGTGATATCATCTAAGTATATTACTAGGAAGTCATGAATTTCATTAGTAAAATCTATGTCTGTAGCTCTTTGAAAGGTCTCCCCTACATTCTTTAATCCAAAAGGCATTTTCAAATAAATGAATGTGCCCAAAGGCGTAGTGAATGTTGTTTTAGCCTGGTTACGTGGGTGAGCTAAAATCTGATTGTAACCAGAAAACCCATCCAATAATGAGGTCCTGGTTAACCCTACTACCCTTCGTAATATATGATCCATTTTAGGGAGAGGGTAATTCTCTTTAAGTGAAACTTTATTGAGATTCCTGAGGTCAACACACAATCTAATATCACTAGTTTTCTTCCTTGTTGGCACCAAAATTGAAGTCCAATCAGAGAACCTAATTGGTGCTATTATCTTGGCTTCATACATCCTTTTGATCTCCTTTTCAATAGAAGGTAATAGAATAGGATTAATCCTTCTAAGCTTCTACCTAAACGGTTTTTTATTTTCTTTTATGGGGATAGTGTGTTGCACTATGTTGGTGTCATAGGACTTGAGGTCCTCATAACTCTAAGTGAAGACATCTTGGAATTCGTTTAGAAGTTCAATGTATTTTAGTTTTTTAGTACGAGGTAAGGACTTTGAAAGTTTTATCAATTTTGGATTTTCCTTGGTCCCTATGTTGCACTCCTCTATATCAGATTTTAGGGGTTCCATCTTTGGTTTTCCAGGGACATCATTTGAATCAAACAAGTCTTCCAAAGGAGTTAATCATTTGGGCAAAAATTTGTCTTTGAGATTAATGATTTCAGAATCTTCGTTAATTATATCTTCAATTTCAACTTGCCTTCGGTTTTCAATATTTGATTTTCTAAACTTTGTGGGATGGAATCTATCTATCTCTTCATCTTATATTTTGTTAATTTCTAATTTATCTTTAAAATTAGGATCGAATGTTATATCAGTATCTATATTACTATTTATAAATTCTTCCTCTAAAGTTAAAAAATTATTTATTTGTTGGTCATTAGTGAATACTTGCCAGTTCTTTAAGTTATCTGGGATAGCAAGTCTGTACTGATGTTTAGGTTGAAATGGTAACTTACAAGTGTTGGCAAACATTGCTAAACTATGAGCTTGCATATTATGTTTCCTTGGAATGTATGCAAGCTTAGATTCGAGAAAAGTGTTCAATATTTTCACAGCTCTTCCTCTATAAAAACTTAATATCAGGTCTTTGGTCATATATACAACTTTCATTTGGTTTATAACCAACTCAAAATATCCCATAATAGAAACTCTTATAGCTCTTAACATTTTAGCTAATTTGAGACCTAAAAGAAGTGCTTCATACTCAGCCATGTTATTAGTGCATTTGAAATTCAGTCTATATGCATGGCCCTCTGAGTAACCATTCTCTAAATTGTAAATCCATACTCCTGCTCCTCCTCCTAACTTGTTCACTGATCCATCAAATTCAATATGCCATAATATTTCATGTTCATAATTCTTACCGTCTTGGGCAATAAAATCTTCTTTTATTAAGGTATCTTGCTTATCTTTTTTATCTGAAAGCTCTTGAGTTTGGACAACTTCAGTTTGAGTTGTAGCTACAATTTCTTTTCGTTCTAAAATAATGTTGTTTGAAGTAGTTTCTTGTCTTTGTTCAACATTGTACAGAATAAAAGAATCAATGTCAAAATGCATTATATAGATAAGAAAGTTTTGAGGCCTAGCCTAACTACTCACTACATATTTCATTAGGGTCTTTCTGTAAAAAAATTTAGGATGTCCAAAGACTGAAATTGTAGCATATGACATGTCAACTTGCAAAGATCCTTGGAGTTTAGCCCCCCATGATCGCAATAATAGCATGTCATATTTAGGTGGTATGTGAGCAACGACTATGTCCATGAGAATAGTCTTAGTAGGGTATTGTACTAGGGAAACACATAGGTCTTTGATTATCCCTAGGCACTTTTCTTGACTTGAATCAAATGAAAACAAATGCTTGTAAGGCCTAGTGATATCCAAGTTCAATTTTTCCATAACAGATTTAGGCATTAAATTGTGTGAAGCCCCAAAATCTAACATTGCATTATGTAAGATCTTATCATGAATGTTAAGGCTAATATAAAATGGTGGTATCCCTCCTTCTAATGGTTTTCCATTAACATCAGAACCGAATATAAGCTCAGGTTGATCATCAAACAAGTTAACAAAATTTTCATTCTCAACAAAGTTTTAGGATTTTCTTGTTTGAGATTTGTAAGTTTCATTTTTAATCAACTCTGTTAAGGGGACTGCAAGTTTTAGCTTAGCCACCTCTACTCCCAAATTGAAATGAAAAGGGGCTTTCTATGTTTGAGGATGTGGAATTTTCATGGCAGGATTTGGAGTAGTTTGCTCTTATTTTTCTACATTTGAAGTCTTTTTTCTGAGGATTTTCTAATGGGATGTTTGGAGATTCCTCCACTGTCTCCTAGGACAGGATTGAAGTGGATGGTTGATTATCATGGGGTTGGTCATTTTTTATATCTACAGTGGTGGGACTAGAAGGATTTTGATTTTTTCTAGAGAGGATTTGGAGCGTTTTTGTAACTAGAACTGCTTTCTTGTTTTGGTCAAGATTATGAGTTTTATTTTTACTCCTTAAATTGTACTATTTGTGCACTTTGAAGATAGAAGAATGATAATGTTGCTTGTAATTGAATGATTCTTCGGATTGGGTCTGTAATTGTTGAAGCATATGTAATTCATGATCATCTTGGGTGAAAAAGACAATTTCCTCCTCATCTAATCCCATTAAGTTAATCTGTGTATCTTGTTCAGGGTCTTATAAATGGGAAGTTTAAGCATAGTTTTCTTGAAAAGGCTGCCTAATATTATGATCAGGTCCATTGTTTCCAGTGTTTTGATTTTGATTCTTTCTAAAGTTTGGATTTGTCACTTGAGGTGCTTTTTGATTATCCCAGTGAGGCTTTCTTTCAATGCTCTCTATCATATCCATTAGTTTTCCAATTCCTTTGGCTAGGGCATCTATTTTAAGGTCAGAGGATGAGGCTTCATCTTTCAAGGGTACTCTCCTTACATTCCTAGCTCTATCTCTTTTTTCTAGCAAATTAACTTCTACACTAATTGCTACACTCTGCATGTCTTCTAAGGTTGGAGGATCTCTCTCTCTCAGTTGAAATTCCATATCACTATCAAACCCATCAGGAAACTTTATCAAAGCTAAGCGAGGTGGGGGTCTAAGATTGACTGATATTGCATTGTATATATTATTAAATCTGGTAGAGTAATCCTGGACTGTTTCATTTGGTCCTCTCTTGATGTTTTCATATTCTGAAAGGATCTGGAGAGGGTTCTTTTTCTTTTCACATCTATTTAAAAAAAGTTGATAAAAAACTTATAATGTGTCTATGCTATTAGCAGGTAAAGATCTAAACCATGTTATTACATCACCAACTAGATTCTGAGCAAAAAGTCTCATTTGGACATCTCCAATATCAATTTCATGTAATTCAAAGAAATCAATCATTTTTTTTGTATGCTATTGTGCTGTGTAAGTTCCTATGCCATCAAATTGGAAAAACAATTTCTGGTAATCTTGTGGCATGGCACCTTGTGGAGAAGGCAACATAAGAGGAGCATATCTATTTGCCATGGCTCTAAGTTGGGCAAGACTAAGAAGTGGGGTTTGGGTACCGAGAGGTGATACAGTGGGTGATGGGGAAATGGGAGTAATGGGTGACTGATGTGTAATGATAGGTTGGTGGGGAAGTGAAGGTATAAATGGAGGTGAGGAATGAACTTCAGAGATGGAAGGGAATAATGGTGAACTAAAGGGAGTTGAAACTATTTCAGAAAGATCAGGGATCTTAGTAGTGGTAAGGGATGACTGAGGGGAATTTAGAATATATTGATCAATTAACAAGTTTTCTCTTTAGACTTCAAGTTTTGATATAAATTCTAGATCTAGAACTATGTCAACAAGTGCACTCTCAGACCCAGTTCTAAATAAGGAAAGGTAAAATGACTCGTCAAAGGGGAGGTATTCTAAAAACAACCACTCATCAGGGCATGAATATTCTTTAATTGAAGGTGTAGCACTGACTAAACTTTTTGTCTTCTGGATATTCTGGAAATCAGATTAGGATTATCAAATACTTGGGGAGGGTTTGGATTTGGGTTGGCCCTAGTATAGTGAGTTCTCTTTGAAGCCAAAGTTTCAAGTGTTTCTAGTTATTTTCTTTTTATGAAATTTTTATAAATAACTTCTAATAAACCCTTCAAGAGGCTTCAAAAAAATATTTGAATTTTGTCAAAGGTTTATTAAGACTGAGGATTTGAGTTCCCTAGTGGAGTCGCCACTATGTTATCACTCAGAAGTCTTCCCTAGAATTTATCAAAACATGGAATAATCTAAGGTAACCACAAACCAATCTTTCGACTCAAGTTCTAGCCAACGTGAGTCCAAAGAGGGCTCTCTCTTTATAATTTAACTTTGTTTGGGTGGGATTTTAGGCTAGTTCTTAATGCTCATGAGGATTTTGATTTTGATTGAAAGTTGGGTGGTGAAATTCTTGGAACAGATGGATAGGACTAGGTGTTGAAGCCATTGGGCTATGGAGTCAATCAAAGTATAGCTTAACTGGATCAGATCATTAAAGGGATTGTTCATAGGGCAGGGTAGCAAAGCAAAAGGAAAATTTTCAAAGGGGTGATGGATGGAATGATTCTAACCTAGGTGAAAGGGAAATGAAGAATCTTTAGACCAAGATCAGAATGAGGAACAGAGGGTGATCATCAACAAAGGGAAATTACGAATCGTTTGCTACATAGACCACAAATAGAAACTACAGAAGTGAGGGAGAATTTAAGAATTCCCTAACTAAGACAGTTTAGCAGAAAACATTAAGAAGGTAAATAGTAAAAACAGAGTGCATTAAAGCAAGTTCTGGAATATCATTCCTAGTTTACCATTTATATTTCATATAAACACCTATGATTATTAATAAACATAAGTAAAAGCAGTAATACACATGAGAGAA
>APFE031235844.1:0-17384 GCA_000404065.3 Pinus taeda | reverse complement strand
TTTAAATTCTTTGTTTTAGAAGGTATTGAAGAACAAGCCTTCTAATTTTTCTTTCAAATATGCATATAATATAATTTCATTTTGAGCATAAAGAAAAATTTCTTACATAAATGATGAAAATATACATTATGAAGATTGACCATAATTATAAAATCTAACAGGAAATTGCATCAAATGTATGTGGATACAAATTTCTTTAATGGAGTGATTTATGAATAAGTGTACGTAGGACAACATGAAGGCTTTGAGTTGCATGAGAAGGAGACTCATGTTTTGATATTGAAGAAATATTTTTATGGACTCAAGAAGGCACCTTAAGCTTGGTATTCTTGGATTGATGGATACCTAGCGAGTCTTGGCTTCACCAAGAGTGATGTTGATCCCAACCTTTTCTAAAAGGTTGTTATAGGTGATCCTATGATATTGTTGCTACATGTTGATAACTTGTTTTTGACAGGACCATAGAATCTCATTGATCATAGTAAGTGTGAGTTGACATATGAGTTTTAGATGAAGGACCTAGACTTGTAGCATTATTACTTGGGAATATAAGTATGTGTTGACAGTGTTGGACCCACCAACATGTTAGGGGATCTCCCTAGTAAGAAGTCCCGACTAGACCTCAGACTATTTGGTGTAGGAATCCCAACAGTGGGTCATACGATATCGCCTTGACTGCGGTTGCATGCATAGGCAAGTAAGATTTCCCTATTGGTAGCGAGGGCATGACACACAGCAAGCCAAGAAAGGTGCATGAATGTCTCTAACACACCAAAGGTGGAATGGTTGCACCCCTTGGAAACCTATGTAAACATGCAGCTTGAAAGATAACACACGAGAAAATTTGCATCACAAACTGGAAGGAAGGTGAACCAACAATCCAAAATGATGGTTAAACCAACAACACATCTCAATAAGATTCATACATACATATAGAGAAGGAGTCTATACATACATGCGTAAGAAAACATATACATATATCATTAGAGTAACCAAGTTAACTGAAATAAAATAACAAGACATGCATGAAATGTGTTGGCTTCGTTATATTAAGAAGTGAAAATTCCAATCATACAGTACAACCATGACCAACCACTAGTCTCGATAGCAGAATGTTACGGTCACTTCCACCTGCTCCTCCAAAGAGATGTACTAGATCTACATTGTAGAGAAGCCAAGGCTCATTACAATACTCTCCAACCTTTCTCTAAGATACTCCTATCAGAAGCTTGGCTAACCAAAAGCCTCTACAATGAGTTATGAGGTACTATGAATAGCGAAGGGTGGTGTGACCCTTGAAATTCCCATTTGTGACTGTTCACCTACCCTCATAACTCTTTAGCTACTCTATGACTATTACATTCCACTATTGACACTTGGACTTCCACTTTACAAGATGTTACATACAATTTGCACATGTACCCATGTGAGACAAAATGGCTTGAGCAAGCCATGAAAGACATTACTAAGACTTGGACAACTTTGGGAAGACAAACCCTTCGACATCCTCATGATGGTTGATAGGTGAACTAATACAAATATTGGTTGTCCCTGATGGTGTTCACACACTCAAAGGTGACATCGTTTTGAAAGTGAACTCTTGCCTCCGTTGCATCCGAGTACATTGATATGGCTCCTCTGTCCAACTCGTCTGATAACATGTGCATCATCATCTTGAGTGCAGTTGGACCAACAACATACTGATCCATAGTGTCTGTTTTGATCTTCAAGTGTGTGCTAGTGACCATGTGCATCAACTTGTCGAAATACATGTTCAGATCCAGTCATAATTGCTTCTTTTCTTCGCCTTGGTGAGTGTGCCAAATGGGTGGGATCACATGAATGCATACAATGACATCCATTATCTTGAATACCCTTTCATGCAATCGATAGTACTACTCACCCTTTCTACTCCATGCCAGCTATTAGATGGGTCCATAACTTGTATGGGCGTAGTTTCATCAATATGTGCATGTACAGAAACATAATGCAAGACATGAACAGAAAACTTACCCTAAAATAGCTAAGCTGAAAGTGCCAAAGACTCCTCGATGCAATGTGGGATGTTAGAGCTGTAAGGTCGATGTGAGGAATGAGCTCTATAGTGTCTGATTCATGAGTTTTGATAAGATTGAGTTTATGATGTGCATGCCACAAATTGAGGAAAAAGCGACACTTGGTGAGAGGTTTGTAAAATGAGCCTTTCATGTAACCTCTAGCAGCGAAAAATAGTTCCCTATATCTAGGGATTCCTTTTGCATGCTGCCTTTTTCTATTTCAGGAAGAGAGTCCCATGCATGGAAATTAGTTTTTCTCAGTCCCATAGGGACCCGGTCAACTTGAAGGCACATGCAACATCCTGCTTGAATGAGAGAGGGATTTGCATAGTTATGAGAGGAACTGTGCTGGATGTCCCGGAGAGATTACACAATTTCTGGGAAGAGCAGGTGACTACTGCTAAGAATTGCATAATTTTTGGGCTGAGCTGCAGCGTTGGGCCATATTGCGCAGTTTTCCAAAGGAAGATTTTCTGACTACATTGTGCAATTTCTAAGGCCAGTAGGCTGCCCAGCAGATTTGTGCAATTTTTGGAGGGAAGGTTGGTTCCCCTCTGAAATTGCACAATTTTTTTAGGGATCTTCTCAACCAGCAACTCGCCCTAGTCTGGAATGGTAGCCTATGAGGGGAGTGAAGAAAAGTAACATGCACAGCTTAGAAAGCTACTAAAAAGCCAGTGAAGCCTATGTACTTGACAACGCAAGACATGTTGCTAAGGATGATTTGTAGGGAGGCTCCAAAATGAACCTAAGGCAAAATTTTGTAGGGTGGTTGAAACCACTACAATAATATGGTAGTAGCCAACAAAAATCCCTTATTAAATGGAAGTATGCCATTATGATCCTTCAAGGATTTGGGATGATGGTCTACAAGTACATGTCTACTCCCATGGTGACCAATCTAAATAAATTGATAGAAACTGATTCATATATGGTATATCCCTTTATGTATTGACATTTGATTGCCTCACTGATGCATTTGGTTAATTATAGACCTAATATTTTCTTTAGGGTGAACACTCTAAGCTAGTTCTTGGTGGAACCAAGGAATTCACATTGGAATGAGGAAAATCATGTGTTGAAATATCTTCTTGGGATAGTTAGTTATGGTTGGAGATATGTGCCCAAATATGGAGTACAACTATATGAATTCTCAGATTCCAATTGGAAAGGGAGTATTGAAGACATGAAGAGCACATTAGGATGTTGTTTTAGTTTGGGTTCTACTATGATATCTTAGATGAGAAGAAAGTAAACAGCTTTAGTACTGAGCACTACATACTGGCCAAGTACACTGCAGCCAGTATGGATTTGAAAAGTACTTGCACGATTGTTTGATCAACTACAGGAACATACCAGGATATATTGTGACAATTAAAGTTGTGTGAATCTTTCAAAAATTCATTCTCCATGACAAGCCAAAGCACATCGAGATTGAGTACCATTACATCTAATACATGGTACAAAAGAAGAAGAGATTAGTGAAGCTGAGGAGAAAGTTACTGACATTCTCACCAAGTCACTACCCAGGGAAAAGTTTGCATACTTCAGGTACAATCTTGGAGTGGCTTAGAATGCCTCCCTCATTGACAGGGAGTGTTGATATTGTAGCACTAAGGGGAAAACATTATCCTTAGGTTAGGATATTGAAATATCAAAAGTATTGACTAGGGGCCATGTAATGTATCTATCGAGAATTGCCCAAAGAGCATCAAAGCCTAGTGTGCTCCCCTAAATTTCCAAGAGGTATTTGGCTAGTGGGTAGAGTGAGTTCCTTTAGAATTGGGAATTTTATTACCATTCAATTGGCATGCATGAATGGTAATAACCTAGGTTTTCATTGTAGGTCATAGGTGTTGACCAGGTTCTAGGTGACATCTTGGATAATTGGTGAACACAGACTAGTCTTGACCCAAGAAGGCCAAAAGGCTTGTGTGAACCCAAAAGGCCTTTGACTACTGGGTAAGTATATCCATTTGCAAAGGAGAGTTGACTAGTAGGAAAATAGATCCCTTCGCATGATGTTAATGTAGGATTATCTCAACATTTAGTGGATGGATACATAAGCATAGTTAGCTCTTTCAATATTTTCTAGAGAAGGATATTTTTTTTTAACAAAGTGGACATATGAAGAAGTTAAGAATAATACCTCCCTATCAAAGAGGGAGTGCTTAATTTTCATAGCTACATCGGTATTCAAATAAAAATAAAGAAAAGATAATTTTAATTAATTTTGACTTAGAACAGTCATGCCATCCCCCCTAATGGAATAGGTTAATTAACCCTTCGTCAAAATCCACATGATTTTGCCGATATAAATACATCATTTGACCTACCTTGGGATTAATTCAAACCAAAAAAAAATGATATCTTCTATTCACACATGTGAAGGAAAGAGACAAAAGATATTTGGAGTTTGAATGAGCTCTCTAATATGTTTGACTAATGTTGACCAAGCTCTATTATAATCTATTTCACGTAATTTCTCGAGGGTTGACCGTAATTCTTTCTAGTTGAGTTACTCATAGAGTTGAACACATTTTTTATGCTAAAAGTTGACCAAATTTTCTGAGTTGACCGTAGGTTGTATGACGTAGTTTGACTAAAATTTCTAAGGAAAAGTTCACCATAATTGAATAATACTTTCTAAGGTAGAATTGAACAAAATTTATGGGCTGTTTGACTAAATTTTGGGTAGAGTTTATTGATTTATTTGGGAAATAGTTTGGCTAATTTTGTGGGAATTTTGGACCATGTTTTACCTAGCTAATTTATGTTGTCGGATTGACCAAATTTTACTGGAAATCAAATTGTACCATCTGTTGAATTGAACAATAATTTCTCTAAGAAGAGATTGTTGGGTTCTTTTACCAAGTTTGGGTTTCCTGGGTGAAAAATCCATGGTATTTACTATTTGATCATGATATCTATTGTTGAATTATTATATTGCATTTATAGTTTAATTTTTTGAAGTGTAATTGATTAATGATAATATAGAAAGTGAAAAATATCATTAGAAGTAATTATCCATAGTACAAAATTCGTGCTTGTCCTCATAGCACTAGAAAACTAACATCAGGTGCATGTTCACCATCAACCTGGATAGTATTATATTATTATTTTGAACAAAATTGAAAATTCCTCCTTGATTTCCCCTTCTTGTTACAGATCAACACGTTGCCAACCTTTTTTGTTAGTGTTCTGATACTTTTTCCTTTTTCGTATCTTCTTTGCGATAGGGAATAAGACCTAAATATGTCATGTTTGAAAACGTGTGTGGCATGTAAGTGTCATGTTTTCATAGTCCAAAATTTGAATCCATTGGAAATATTTATGATTGAGCAAGATGCAGTTAGGTAGACCCTTTCTTAGGTCTATTTCTACATATATATGGGAAAAGGTGAATAACAATTTCTTTCTTCTTTCATCATCCATGTTTTTAAAGGAACCTAAAGTTTTCTTGATTCCCTGTAAGGTCTTATGATGCCAAAAGGGAAGAGGGAGGTTTGGAAACCTTCCCCAAAACCAATACCTTTTTTACCACCATTATTGTGGAATTAAACTTTGGAAACCAAGGGGTGATGAAAAGTCTTTCTCTTCCATAAAAACAAGGCTTTTCCTTCAGAAACTTTATCTATATCTTCTTGGGAATTGAACCAAACAATGAAAAAACCTTTTAAACAAACATAAATACCACAATTTTTGGACCATGTCATACATTGAGGTAAATCTTCAAACATTGGCCAAAAACCATTAAAAATACAAATGACAACCTTTGATTGAAGAACCAAAAAGAGTTGATTTACTTCGGAAGATGGAACATATTCTAATTGTTTAACAATATAATTTCTTGGAGTCAACTATGGTTCTTCCATTGCCATGTGACCTTCCCTCGAGTTGCATCGTTGTAACAAAATAAACCAATTGGGTTCCTAGAGCTTGAGGCACCTATGTGAAAGCACAAAAGAAATAAATTAGTGGAGTTCTTAGTTACGACATTTTCACGTATCTAGGAAGAAAATATAGAATTTCTTCCATTCACATATAAGTTTTTGCATGGCTATTGTGATCCCCAGTCGTTTCTCAAATGACACAAACAGTTAATGGGGGGCTATCATTTCAAGTTTTCTTCTGTTCCCACTACTAGCACTTGCAGATTATGAGCCCACAAAATCAACACATCCTTGATTCCACTTCAAACTGAAGAACCCTATGGTCTACATGTAACATTAATTCATCAAACAAAGTCAATGGATCTATGCATCAAGAAATCAATGCATTAAATCACCATTACATAAAGTAGAAAACAAAATTCGTGAATTAAACCAACTAAATTATTACATAGCATCTATTGGTGGCTTGGTTGGCCAATTATTCATTCTAATGGTCACCTCTTTTCAATGCCCAAAGGCTACAATTTAAAAAGGAAATTACAATATTGTGGTTCATTTCAAGATCCATGATATTCTCCATAAATCTCTCAACATGTTCCTCTCCATAAATCTCATCCCTCACAAACTTGATTTTTCAAACTTTTTAACAAATCCCTTAGCTTTTGATGCATTTTTCTCATTTTCATCTTTGAGAAGTTGTTCTTGTTAATTTTTATTCACAAGATTGGTCGATGGTCCTAGATCAGACACCCAAGGTACAAAAAATTTTGACGTCCTTATCATATGCATATAGTCCTCTCGTAAAAAATTTAACTCATGAGTTGAAACTCACCTATAAACTAACAAGTCTCCACCTTGCTACACAATACCTCACCAAATGTTTTCCTAAGTTTGGGCTTTTGGCATTTTCCTAGTTCTCTTCTCTAGAACCGTTTGAGCACTCCTTTCTCTAGGATATTGCAAATATTCTACCCTTCCTCTATTGTCACCTACATAGATAAAACACATCTCTTACCATTCTTCAATCACTTTTACCTTCTTCTGCTACTTCTCCTCCACACTACACGGAGGAATCTTCTGCTCTCTAATACCATTTGATGCAAATGATTTATGGGGGTATATCATTTCAAGTTTTATTATGGTCCCAATCATATTACCTGGGGATTATGATTCTGCAAATGTAACTCATCGTCACTTCCACTTCAAACCAAATAACCCTATTGTCTACATGTAACATTAATTCATCAAACAAAGTCAATAAATCTATGAATCAATCCATCAATGTGTTAAATCACCATGCACGCACATAGAATCACATAAATTATAAGACAATTTTCATTAATTAAACCCACTAAACTATTACATAACATCTATTGGCACCTTGGTTGGCCATATCTTCATTCTAACGGTCACCTCCTTTCAATTCTCAAAGACTAAAATTTATAGAGGAAATTACAATATTGTGAATCATTTCAAGATCCATCATCTTCTCCATAAATATCTCAACAAGATCCTCTCTACAAAGCTCATCCATCACAAATATGTTGTTTCAAGGTTTTTAACAAATCCCTTGCCTTTTGATGCATTTTTCTCATTTTCGCTTTCCAGAACTCATTCTTGCTAGTTTTTTCAGAGGATGGGTCAATGGTTCTGCATCATTTAAGATCTAAATTAGATCTACCACATACTCGTCATAAGTATTGAGGGCTTTTCGAAGTGAATTATATTAGATATCATTTTTTGGGATTTAACTACATTAATTAAGTCATTCATCTATGACCATTTCCATGAGAGGTAGTCGTAACTAACTAATTTTTCATGATTTTGAATAGTCCACTTGGCACGCATTACATCAGGCAATGCTCACAAGGGTGAAGAAGTAGGATTGAAACTAGTGAAATGAATCACATGGCGTCAATCATCACTTCCGGGGCCTGCACCCAGTACCCATGACTTCCCTAGAGGTCACCCATCCTATATCACCTCTCACTCAAGCACACTTAACTATGGATTTTTTCCCACAGTCAAGCCCACTTAGCTTTCTACCCCACTTTCAAAAAATTAGCAAGTATTGTGCCACATGAACCATTGAATTAGAGTTCCCTTCACTCTTTTGAATTTAAGTATTGAGGAGTTTTCACGGTGCTTTATATTAGATATCATTTTTTGGGATTCAACTGCATTAAGTAAGTCATTCATCTATAACCATTTCAATCAGAGGTAATAGTAACTGACTAATTTGTCATGATTTTGAACATTCCACTTAGCACGCATTGCATCCAATGATGCTCAAAGGGGTGAAGAAGTGGGATTGAAATTAGTGAAATGAATCACATGGCATTAATCATCACTTCCGAGGCTTGCACCTGGTAACCAGGACGTCCTGGGAGGTCACCCATCCCAGATTGCCTCTTTTGAGACTCAAAATGGGATTGAGGTCCTATCTATAGCCTTTACAATAATATGGAAGACTTTCAACTTATTCTGATCAACCTCAACCATATCTAATTCTTTTATCTTTCCTGCCAATCCCAATGGAGGAGAAAAAGGTAAATTTTCAATTAGATTTGCTCCAATCCTAGGGTAATGAAAGGATAAAGCATGAAGATTTGAAAATGTAAGCCTTAAGATACAAAATAAGGGAGCTAAAGTAACAAACAAAAACCCAAAATGGGAATGAGGTCCTATCTAGAGCCTTTAGAAAAATATGGAACACTTTCACCTTATTCTAATCAACCTCAACCATATCTAATTCTTTTATCTTTCCCACCAAACCCAACGGAGGAGAAAAATGGATTTTTCAATTAGATCTGCTCTGATCCTAGGGTAACGGAAGGAGAAAGCATGAATATTTGAACATGTAATCCTTAAGATACAAAGGAAGGGAGCTAAAAAAATAAACAAAAACCCATAAGGTCGCTTGATCAGAGAAACAACTTCACTCATAAATGTAGAAATACTCAAGTCTACCATTGTGGAAGGAAGTGAAGATGAATACTCCTTAGTAGGCTTCTCTCCATTGTGCCCAACCACTTTCACTTCCAAACTTTGAGCAACAAAACATGTTGGAGAATTAGAGTATCCATGGACTACAACCTGCTCATTTATGAGAAATTTCTATAAAGTTAGTTGAGAACCTTGAAATCCCTTGAATTGTTGAGAAAAAGGAGAATCAATATGACTTACCTAGAATCTTGAAGCCAAGATTGATCCATGTAAGCAAGCCTAAGGATTTGAAACCCTAACACGATGTTTTTTACTGGCCTGAGAACTTAATAATCCAATGTTGTTCTTGTTGTTTTCTTCTACTAACAAATATTTAGTCACAAACCTTATGGGAGCAATACCCTTAAGTGTTCAGAAGAAACCCTGATCACAACCACAATGTTTCTAACATTATGTTATTGTATCTTTCTTCTGATTTCATTATGGTAGGAAAGAGATAGATAACCTCTTATTCTTACCATAATTTTGTGAAGTAGTAATGAAAAATCAACTTATAGATTTAAAATAAAGGTTAGAGGTAGGGGAATATTAGAGAAATTTATTTAATATATATATTCAATATTTTCCACCACCCCACCTTCACCCTCACCAATATTAATAAATATGATTTCTCCAATATTTTCACACACCTAACCCTCAACCCCACCCTCACTACTACTTTTTCTCCAATATTTCACCCTCACCCTATATGAGGTCAAGGTGGTGAAAAATATGAGAGAAACATATACAATATTTCCCAACACATATTGTTTATGTTTTCTCCAATATTTCACCCCACCTTCACATCAAGGGAAATATTGTTTCTTTTTCTCCAATATCAGGGAGGGGGATATATTGGAGAAAACATAAAGAATATTCCCCCCATTACTACCCTTAAAATATGTTTCTCCACCTTACATGAGAGGGATCCAATGGTGGAAGGACACCTTGAGGTAGTGGCCAAAGTAACCCTAAAGGAATTGGATCTAATGGTTGAAATTCGTGTTGATGTAGTGTAGATTTTCTTGTAGATTCAAAAGCTTATGCAATGTGCTAAAGCAAGAGACGAGAATCTACTTCTACTTTTTATAGTGGAAGCACACAAAGATCAAGAAAAACAATAATCGATAGAGGAAGAGAATAAAATACACATACCACAATAAATATTCGGGGAAAGCCACAACTCAAAATGCCACTATCTGTATTGAATAAATCATAAGATAAAGATGAGATTACATTTCTTATTCTCGTAAGAATAATTCCAGCACTCAGTAAAATCAATCTCCAAGTATCTATTTCCTTTCGAAATTCCTATGGCTGATTAACCCATCTTAAAGGGAAATTAGTGCACTCAAAACTGTGCAATCCCTTCAAGGACCAGTTCTTGATTGCATGCACTATTAGTGCAACTCAGAAAAATCTAAAACAAATAGTACATTGTCCCTGCACTCTAGTCCCAACTAGGTCTTTCTCAGAATCGACATGCATGAGTTTCTGATGAGGGAGCATTTAGTTAGCTAGAGTATCACTAGTTGAGTGCACTAATGCATCAACTGACTCTTAACTCACTATTATTTCCTCAAACAGTTTGGAACTAATTTAACTGGACTTAACTCAATAAACTGAGTTAACTAATTACCGCTCATACTTAACTCATTGTGGACCCCTATAATATAGGGATAACCTATACATGACCTCAAAAAGACTTCCAACTCGAAATTCCTAAGCTAATTAAGTTTAATAAACTGAATTAACTATTTACAAGTTTCTATGAGAATAGAATTTGATTTTAATTCACATTTTAATTCAAGGACAAATTAAACTGGAATTTCTTGTTGCCATTTTCAACACTCCCTCTCAACAAGAAAGGGATTATCAACTACCTCAATCTTGTCTCTATGAAACTCGAATTTACATCCTTATAATTCCTTTGTCAAGATGTTAGAATATTGGTCCTCCTTGGGAATGTAATCTAACAACATGGTCTGCCTCAACACATAATCTCTGAGATGATCATATCGGATAGAAATATGCTTAGACCAATCATGAAAAACTAGATTTTTAGAGAGTTTTATACAACTCTGATTATCATAGTAAATCAATGTAGGATCCATTTATTAAAAAAACAATGTAACTAGGTTCTTTCTCATCCAAATAGCCTCACATGTTGCATGACTTGCAACCATGTACTTTGCCTCTACCGGACTAAGTGCAACTGATCTTTGTTTCCTGATATACCAAGAAACTGTCGCTGATCCAAAACTGAATATCCCTCCTAATGTGCTCTTCCTATCGGATGGACTCACTGCCTAATCTATATTGGTGAAGCCTTCAAGCTTCACTCCCTCTTTCCATCTGTACCATAACCTAAACTAAGTAATGCCTCTGAGGTATCTCAACACATTCTTTGTCGCCTTCGAATATAGCTTGGTAAGCCTAACCATCACTTAACTAAGCTGGTTAACTACATAACACATATCCAGTCATGTGTTCACCAAGTACATGAGTGAACCCACAAGCTTCCTGTAAAAATTAGCTGCCACTACTTCACCTGAAGTAGCATCCTCCTTTTTCCAATTATTGGCTAGAGGAGTCTCCATGGGTTTACTACACTCCATGTGGAATCTCTTGAGTATCTTGCTGGCATACTTGCCCTAATATATTTCAACTCCCCATCTCCCTACCATACCTCCATGCCATGAAAGTAATGCATTAGCCCCATGTCCTTCATCTCAAACTCTCTTGCAAGGTACTCCTTACAATATTTGATGAGCTTCTCATCACCTATCAGTATGAGATCATCAACATAAATTACAATGATCAACAACTTACCTTCCACCATAATGTGGTACAGGTTTGCATCCACTTCACTCTTTGTGAAGCCCAACCCAATGAAGTAGCTATCTATTTTGGTGTAGGGGTGCTTGCTTCAACCCATATAATGTTCTCTTGAGTTAGCGCACATGCGACTCACGATCAAAGGTCTCAAAACCTTCGAGCTTCTCTATGTACACCTCTTCCTCAACCATGTGATTGAGGAAGGAATTATTCACATCCAATTAATGGATTTTCCAACCCATCTGTGCTAATAGTGCCAATATATATTTGATGGATGAGTACCTTGCAACAGGAGTAAAGGTTTCATCATAGTCAAGCCCCTCTCTCTATGAAAAGCCACAGGCCAAAAATTTGGCCTTATGCTTCTGCATGCTACCATCTGCAACTTGCTTTACCTTGTAAATCCAATGGGAGCTCACTACTAACTTGTCCTCCGGTCTCCGGACCACATCCCAAACACTGTTTTGAACTATGGAGTCATACTTATCCACCATTACATCAACCCAAACCATTTGTTGCACTACTTCCTGAAAGGAAGATGGCTCTGTCATAACACATGCACCCATAAGTGCCATATATCCAGTGTACCTCTTTGGTGACCTCCTCTATTTGTGCTGAGAAGTGGGTGCTACAACATTGTCTCATACATCATTCAACAATTTGTCAAACTCTCTAGTGTGCTTTCTTCTCTATCTAGAAGACTTTGCCTGAGTGGATGTCTCGGCTCCTAGAACCTTTGCATGTGTGTGCTTTGCATCAATCTGAGGCCCCTCAACCTTAGGAGCTAAATGCTCCTCATACGCATGTATCTCAAGCTTCCTCTTAAGTGAAACTCGCATGTCCTTCTCCTTATCGAATCTAATATCCCTACGAACCATTGTCATCTGATTGGTTGACATGTACACCTGATATTTGTGAGGTGTATCGGTGTACCCCACAAATATCCCCAACTCTGTCATTGGGTCAAGCTTCTTCCATACATATTTGGTTACATGGAAATATACTGATGACCCAAAAATCCTGAACCGACCAGCAAATGGCCTCTTACTAGAATAAGCCACCTCTGGTGCCTTCATGTCAAGTATTTGATGTGGGTTACGACTCTAAACATAAAATTCTGTGTTTCATGCCTCAACCCACAAGTGTAGTGTTAGGCCCTGATCATGCAAAATTTCCCTTGATGCCCCTACAATTCTTTTATTCTTGCTCTCGGTAACACCATTCTGTTGATGGTTATGAGGTGTCGTTAACTCTCGTTTAATCCCTTCCACTACACAGAAGTTCTTAAACTCATTGGATACATACTCATGACCATTATCACTCCTTAGAGATTTAACCTTTTTTCCTGACTCTTTATCTACCAATGCTTTGAACTCACAAAACTTTGTGAATGTTTTCTCCTTTTCCTGCATGATAAATATTCATCATTTACAAGAATAGTCATAAAACAATATAACATAATACCTGTGTTTGTCCATGGATGTTTTCAAGAATGTTCCACACACATCTGAATGGACTCTCTCTAGAATAGACTCTGCTCGACTGTCTCTGTCTCCAAAGGAATACTTGGTGTATGCTGACTCAAGCGTACCTTTGGGACGACCAATAGAGACCTACTGTAATATCTTCAAAGCCCCATGATGCAAGTGGCTCAATCGTCTGTGCCAAGACTCACCAATGTCTCGGCATTGCATATTTTGTGCTTTTGAACTCAAAGAAACGCACACCTCTACCTCTAGCTTATAGATATTCTTAACTTGAATCCCTATCTTCTTTACTAGACCTATGGCTTTGTGTTGAAGGAATGCATTTCCTTTCGAGAAGATCACATCATAGCCTCTATCCTAAAAAATGGCAAATGATACTAAGTTCTTCTTCAGCCCGGGTACATACATAACATTATTCAAGGTGAGTGGAGCCCCATGCTCCCTCTGAAAAGAAATCTTGCCCAATCTAGTAACATTATACTTCTAGTCATCACCCATCTCGATATGCATCTAGAGATCGTTCTCCTCCAAGTCACTAAATAACTCTTTGTCACCAATCATGTGGAATGAAGCTCCAAGTCTAAGTATCATACACTTCCCAACATTGATGACACCAAGTATGTAATGAGGGAAAAGTCCAATTCGAATTGAGAGGTCAAAGCCTCACCTGTCGCTCATCCTTAGGACTTCTCCTTGGACTTCTTGAGTGGAAAATTTGTAAAAAAATGTCCCATCTTGTGACAGTGAAAGCATTTAACTTTTGTCATGTCTTTCTTCTTACCTCCATGATAAGAATTTGATTTGGAATGGGAATTTTTCCCTTTCCCCTTCCTTGCCTTAATCACTAAGTCACAATTCTCTTCATCATTAGCCTTTAATGAAGATCCATCCCTGGTGTTCCTCCTGATCTCATCCTGCATAAAATCTGACCATAGTCATTCCCAATCTGGCAACTTCTCCCAACCATTGACAGATTCCTTATAATTATGCCAACTCTTTGGGAGTTCAAGAAGAGAAAGGCTCACCATATATTCCTCGACAACCGTGATTCCAACACTTCCAAGTTCATCCCAACGTTAAGTGAAATTAGTCAAGTATTTTGGAATGGTCTCGCCTTTCTTCATTTTGATTTTTCAAGTTTATCCTTCAGTGCCAACTTCCTTTGATCATTGATATTCTGATACAGGTCATTCAATGTTTTCCACATAGCATGAGGAGTTTCTTTCCCATGGAGACTCGAGACAATGTGGTCTCAAATCCCTCAAGGATTACCCGCCTTATCTTCGCCACACACTTCTTCCATTCATCCAAGTTTTGTGCATCAGTGATCGTTGGCTTAGGAATTTCCTCTTCAACAAATTCCTTCAATCCATTGTCCTCCAGCACAGCCTCCATCATGTGTCTCCAGGATATAAAATTTGAGTTGCCTTCCAAGGCATACTCGAGCCTTAACCCATAGAACTCCATCTGTCGATCCTAAAGTATGTATTGCAAATTTAACTTTCACCTATAACCCAAAAACTCAAAAATTTGAAATCTCCTCTAGTATATTGTTCTCAGCTCTGATACCATGTATATTTTCTTGTAGATTCACAAGCTCTTGGAATGTACTAAAGCAAGAGTCATGAATCTAATTCTACTCTTTATAATGAGAGCACATAAAGATCGAGAAAAAATTAATCAATAGAGGAAGCGAATCAAATACACATAACAAAATAAATATCTAGGGAAAGCCACAACTCAAAACTCCACTATTTGTATTTCATATATTGGATAATCAAGATGAGATTACAATTCTTGTTCACACAAGAACAATCCCAACACTCAGTAAAATAAATCTTCAACCCACAAGAAAGCACTATGCAACACTTAGCCAATTCACCAGCTCTCCAAGTCCCTATTTCCTTGCACAAATCCTATGACAGATTAACCCATATTAAGAGGACGCCAGTGCACTCAAAACTGCACAATCCTTTGAAGGATTAGTTCCTAATTACATGCACTATCATTGCAACTCAGAAAAATCTAAAACAAATAGTACATTGTCCCTGCACTCTAGTCTCAACTAGGTCTTTCTTAGAATCGACATGCATGAGTTTCTGATGAGGGAATATTCAGTTAACTAGACTAGCACTAATTGAGTTCACTAATGCATCAACTACTGTTAACTCACTATTCATTCCTCAAACAGTTTGAAACTAATTTAACTAGACTTAACTCAATAAACTGAGTTAACTAATTACCACTCATACTTAACTCATCTTGGGCCCCTATAATATAAGGCGAACATATACATGACTTCAGAAAGACTTCCAACTCTAAATTCCTAAGATAATTAAGTTTAATAAACTTAATTAACTCTTTACAAGTTGCTATGCGAATAGAATTCGATTTTAATTCACAATGTAATTCAAGGAAAAATTAAAATGGAAATTCTTGTTGTCATTTTGAACAGGTAGTGGTGGAAGTAGTGGAGCTAGTGATTGCACCCAAATAAATTATAATAAAATGATCCAAACTACCTTATGTCCTTCAATAGTCAAATCCCCTTAATTGCAATGGTTGGAATAAAATTATCTAGCTTAGCCCCATCTCATTCACCTTTTTTAAACTAAAATTGTATTAATGTCATTGGTTATAAATTAGTAAAATGATTTAACCCACCACATGTTGATAAATATTTTAAAGTCAAATCTTATTAATTGCACTCGTTTGAATAAAATGATGCAATCTAGCCCAAGCAATTCAATTTTTTAAAGTGAGATCTTATTAATATTATTAGTTTTAAAGGGTTTCATAAAGAAAATCTAACCATATTAAAAGCTTGTATGGATCAAATCAAATAATAATCTTGATAATTTCATAATTATTTTAAATCAAAATTTCTCCTATCACAAAAAACTCTTATCCCAAAAAAAATCAAAATATTAATCAATAAAACCATAAACCCATTTCCTTCCATTTTTGAAAAATGGAATCCTATTAACGCCATTAGTATTAGACAATGGTGTGCCCAAGCTCAAAGGGTTATTATGAACTAAAATCCCCCTATCACGAATAGTCTTAAACACCTACAAATCATTATAGGTGAGATTGGTAGATCTAATGTAAGAAGGTTTGTCAATATATTTAAGTGTCAGCAAAGATATATATATGTGTAGGGTTGATATGTTTTAATTAATAGTCAAATTAAAACATATATAAATATAATATATAAAATATAAATTTTAGCTAAGAGGTCATATTAATTTTTAAAAAGAAAACTTAACAAACGAAAATTAATAAATTGGATAAATAAAAATTACAAAATGATGTGCTCTAACAAAGCCATGGGGAAAAACTAATATATTAAATAAATACAAAGTATACAATCAAATCCAACTAATAAAAATGAATGATTCAAAAAGCTATAGACCCAAGTGACATTTATATATAATATTTAATCTAATAAAAATTCAAAATCACATTTTAATAACATTTTAAAAGCCAATTATGATTAATAAAAAAAATATAATATTAATGTAGGGTAGTTAAATTTGATCATCAAAATTTAACATAATAATTAATTTATTATACAATTTATCTGTGGGTCCAAAAAAATAATTAATATAAAATATATCTATATATATTAATGATATAATAATTTCAAATACGTGTAGATGAAAGACCCATTAAACACATTAGCAATAGTTATAGTAAATAATTATATGAAAATGTCCATTTATAACTAAAATTAAAAAATTATCAATAAATAAATCAAGTTAGTGAAGGGGTATTCAGGGGATATTTTAGGATGCATAATCCATTTATGCATTCAAAAATAAATTTTAAACAACAAAAAATCACAATTTTGCTAGAAATTATATTTTGAGATTCGATGCTAAAAAAACGATTTCGTTTGTTAGTTAGTCTACAATAAATTAAGTTTAAGATAATAACTAATTTTTTATTAGTTAACAAGCTTAAATTTCAACCATTAAAAATTAATAATTTAAAGAAATAGTAAATCAATATTTATTATTAATAATCATAAGTATTAGTTTTTAAATTTAATTTTGGATATTAAATTTTAATTTAATTTTGTTTTGATTTAATTTGACTGAGTCAAAATGTTAAAATTTACA